>CAIGQV010019186.1:4038752-4053274 GCA_903798115.1 Danio jaintianensis | reverse complement strand
TGAGCCCGGGTGCGAGGTCCCTTTCATCGCTGCTTGCAGCTTTAATTATTGTTATCATCATTAGTAGAAGTACTGCACTGTAAAAAAGGCAGGGTTCCACACAATTCATTGAGGTTGTCCCAACACAAATCGATTAAGTTAACTTCCACCAATTTAAGTGGATTGAAAATAAAACAATTAAGATATCCCCCCAAAAATCTCAAGAATTGTGTTGTTTCAGCTCATTTTAAATAAGTAGCTTGAACAAGCAGCAAAATTATTATTTTTGGAGTGTAATCGTTGAATTACTAGTATTATTATTATTATCATCAAGATTAAAAACATTTGCTGCTAATTTGCATTTTTTTATTTCGATAGGAAGTTCAAAAAAACATTTATTTTAATTATTTTATTACTGTATAATCACAGTCATTTTGTTCAATTTAATATAACAATTTTTTTTCTACAATTATTTCTACTTCTACCTACTAAACCGATACTAGTATGCAGCTTAAAATGCAATGTAAAGTTATAGGCAGGTCATTTGGCAACATTGGTGTGTTCTGTAACCATTCATTAATTTTCCTTTGGCTTAGTCCCTTTATTAATCAGTTGTCGCCACAGCGGAATGAACCGCCAACTTATCCAGCATATGCTTTACGCAGCGGATGCCCTTCCAGCTGCAACCCATCACTGGGAAACATCCATACACGCTCATTCACACACATACACTACGGACAATTTAGCTTACCCAATTCACCTATAGCGCATGTCTCTGGACTGTGGGAGAAACCAGAGCACCCGGAGGAAACCCACGCAAACACGGGGAGAACATGCAAACTCCACACAGAAATGCCAACTGACCCAGCCGAGGCTCGAACCAGCGACCTTCTTGCTGTGAGGCAAAAGCGCTACCGCGCCGCCTGTTCTGTAACCAATCAAATAAAAAAAAAACTTCTCGAGCAGGCTAATAATATTGACCATAAAAATATAGATTTAAAAAAAATTACAAAATTAAGAAACAAGACTTTGTCCAGAAGAAAAAATATTAAAGTTTGCAGTTTGGTAATATCTAAAAAACAGTTAAAATGTTTTATTTTCCCTTTAACTGTACTCACCAATGCTGATATTGCTCATACAATGGCCATTTTGTACATAAAACATCTAGAACTATCTATATATAAAACATCATAATTTGTATAGTTTATTTTATACTTATTTAAAGTCCGTATGTGTTCTTGTGTTGATATGTATGTATGTGTACCCTGAGCTCCTAAAAAAACAACAAATAATTCCTTGTGTGTTTGTGCACACTTGGCGAATAAAGCTCATTCTGATTCTGATTTGGCCCTGTGTGTAGAACCCAGTTCTATACCCAGTGCCATCATGTGTTAGATGGTGTCAGTGTGAACTATATTGAGGCAGTTTTTGTCTAGTAAAACTCAGGATGTGTGTGGTAAAAGAGGTTAACAGGCAGACAGATAAGGTACAGATGGCCAGCGAGAAGTACTGCTGTTTAATTCAGCAAACACACACACACACACACGCACACACACACACACTGACCACAGGGAACTGAGTGTCTTTAGGGAACTGAACTACTCACTCATGACCACAGAAATACTGTCCTTCTGGCTTCTGAATGAGCCTGAGTCTCCTGTTATCAGCCCTGCCACGGCTTCCAGGACAGAAAGAGCTTTTGATATGAGGTCGGAGGTCAGAGGAGAGCAGACAGAAGCTGGTTTTGGGTCACTTCACATCAACTGAAACAGCGGACAGCGTGTCTGGCTGGAGAATCTGTTGGCTTCAGTTTAATGTCTTTTCCTTCATAGCTGATTTGCTGATGGAAACTCATTCTCATTGAGCTGGAGTATTAATTTGTATACAGTCTTGTCTGCTTTTCTAGCTAGAATATACTGTAAATATATCTGTTAATTAACAGTTTCTGTATTTTGTGATTCACATGTGTTTTCCATTAATTTATGGTGAATTGCATTATGGGACCTTGATCTTTGCTCTGTCGACTATTGATGTTGTAAATGCTTAAGTCTATTTATTCAATCATTCATTTTCCTTCGGCTTAATCCCTTTATTCATCAGGGGTTGGCACAGCGGAATGAACCGCCAACTTATCCAGCATATGTTTTACACAGCGGATGCCCTTCCAGCCGCAACCCAGTACTGGGAAACACCCATACACTCTCACATTCACACACACACTCATACACTACGGCCAATTTAGTTCATCCAATTGACCTATAGCACATATCTTTGGACTGTGGGGGAAACCGGAGCACCCGGAGGAAACCCACGCCATCACGGGGAGAACATGCAAACTCCACACAGAAATGCCAACTTGCTCGAACCAGCGACCTTCTTGCTGTGAGGCGACAGTGCTATCCACTAAGCCACCATGCCACCCCTTACAATTTTTTTATTAAAAAAAAAAAGTACTTTTATGAGCTAGTTCTTGTTTTTTTTTTATGCTGCTTATCAGATTTGAGCCTTTGTTGGACAAGGTTAATGGAGGCTGATTGTCATGAAACTCACGGAGCTTCTTTGACTCATGGTTTATGAAAAGAAACAGCCACTGGGTATCTCATTTTATGGCTTATATGTATTGCGATACACGTCGTGGATACACAATATCATATCACGTCAGATCTCATTCTCATTCAAGAGAAGCCTCAAGACACAAAGCTGTTAGTCAAGTTATTTACAAACCAACCAGACTAAACTAGTCCAGTGATGTAACAAAACCAGTGTTGTGCAAAATTCAAGACCACTACGATTGATGACCACTTTTGTACGTGTAAAATGAGGGTGGGCAAAAAAAACCAAACGCCTATAATGTTTTAACAAAAACTCAGAACTTCAAGAAAATCATTGGTTCTACCTCAGAACTGTTTACTTCACCTCACCCTACCCCCCTATCATCCCCTATTCTGCACTACTATTTATCGTCGACAGTTATTTTTATTGTAACTTGTTGTTTAGTGTGATTTGTATTGTAAGAATATTTTTACATGTTTGCACTGAGTAGTGAGATGCCCTTAATCTCATCGCACATGTCAGGCCCGTAGCCGGGGGGGTTCGGTTGGTTCGGAAGAACCACCCCTCACTGACAAAAGTCCAGAATTTGTCCCATACATGAGCTCGTTTGTCCTAATTTAACTGCTATGCCATCATAAATAGTGAAAATAACCCATCGAAAAAGGCTTAAGGCCAAGCGGAATCCTCTGTTGGCTGTCGCTTCGGTGTGGCTTCAACTATTCAGTTTTGGCCAATGCTAACCAATATTTTCATTTTACAATCTGACGTAAGTGAAGTCATCTTTCGCTGCTGCGTTGTTTTTAAACAGAAAAAACATTTAACAAGTAAATTTTATTCTAAATCTTGGACCTTATGCTAAAAACAAGAAATGAGCAATAAAAAGATGTGAAGGACCAAAAGCGGACCATTTTGAAATTGATTTGAATACCAATTTGGCTATTGTTGTTATCCATGAATTTTCAAATGTACATTTTTTACAAGAGAGGCTAGAAAAACTGTGAAGCTCTACATTATTATTATTATTATTATTATTACTATTATTATGTTTTTTTCAAATGGTCAAACTGAAGAACGTCGAATGTGCTGGCCATTTTGTTATTTGCCTAATAAATGACAACAGACTACAGTTTTTAATTTAAAACTTTAACAGATTACTATTTTTTTTCTATGTGATATATGATGTAATAAATATGTATTTTAAAAATAAGTATTTCTTCAAATTTCTTTATAATAAATCTTTAGGAAATATTTTTATATCATATTTATATCAAAAAGTGTGGTTATGATGACCATCCGACAAGCTAATTCAGCTAAAAATAGTGCTTAAAATGTCACTAAAATGGATGAATAACTGCAAAAAGGTCAGCTTTTTGAGAAAAAAGAACCACCCGTTTTACCAGGCTGGCTACGGGCCTGCATGTGTATAATAGGGCTGCTCAATATATCGTTTCAGCATCGATATCGCAATGTATGCATTCACAATAGTCACTGCGTATAGATATGCAATGTTGAATTGGGATTATATTTGAGCGTAAATCAGAGTTCAGAAGACGAGATTTACGGAGTTATTGCAGAGTTTAACCTTATTGGAGTGAAATTGTATAATTTGCATGTTTTTAAGGCCTGAGAGAGATTAAAGTATTCAGGCACAAGACATTTTACCAATTGGAAGTTTAATAAAGAATAATCACAAAGGATGCACTGCTTATTTCACTTTTATCTTTGCTTTATTGTATTTATCTATGCTTGTAATTTATTCAATTTTATGCATGATTCACTCCCCTACAGGACCATCCCAATCAATCTAAATTAATACATTTGGTATCCCTTTAGGGACCAGTTCTTACTATTAACTAGTTGCTTGTTAGCATGCATGTTATTGAGATATTGGCTGCTTAAAAGTACTTATAAACTACATATTCTGCATGATCTTATTTTACAACCCTAATCCAATACCTAAACTACCTTAATATCTATTAATAAGGAGCAAATTAGGAGTTTATTGAAGCAAAAGTCATAGTTAATGATTTGATAATAGCAAAAATTGTACCTTAAAATAATGTGTGAGTAATATTCTTTCTAAATATTGCTATTCAATCATTTGGTGAAATTGTATTGTACAGTGACAATAAAAGGTATTCTATTCTATTCTATTCTATTCTAAAATACACTGTAAAAAGGAATTAGTTACTTAAAACGTGAGTAAACCTATTGTAACGTGTAACTGTTAAGTTCATTCATTCATTCATTTTCTTTTCGGCTTAGTCCCTTTATTAATCTGGGGTCGCCACAGCGGGACTGTTAAGTTGACTTAACTTAATTTTTTTAAAATATGCACATAATTCATTTATGTAATCGTTTTACTTATTGTTATTCACTTATTTAAGTAAAGTCAGCTAATTGCTTTTTACATTGTGATTCTAAAGAAGCATCTTATAATGAAACCGGCCCATAGGTGGCGCTATAACTCCTATAATATTAAAGAATGTTAAGAATGTTGTTTTTCTATGAAAAATGACCTGAAATGGCTAAAAATATATCGTTTTTCTTCACTAATTTAGGTGGTTATAGGATTAGTAAATAATAGATATGTTTTTACCTACAGGCCTTAAAGCACTTTACAGCCTGTTAATTGCCACTTGCAGCTCTATTGCAGTAAACAAATGCAGTCTTGGTGAGCTTAAGAGATCTTTCTGTGTGATTTATGAGCCGTTTTCCTGATGGGAACCCAAAGACAAATTTCACCACAAGCTCAAAATTGACTGATATTGCTAAACGCAAGGAATATAACACACACTGCAAAAAAAATGCTTTTCTTAATTAGATTTTTTTTGTGTTGTTGTCCAAATATCTGAAAAATCTTAAATCGGAAAGCCTTTTCTAGACAAGCAAAAATGTGGTGTTATTTTAAGAAATAATATGCCAAAATTAAGCGAGTTTTTTCTTAAAGGGCACCTATGATGAAAATCAACTTTTGTAAGCTGTTTGGACAGAACTGTGTGTAGGTATAGTTTGTCCACAGTCATACTGGAGTGATAGAAACACAACAAGTCTCTTTTTTTAAAATTTCCTGACGTTAAAATAGGATTGATTGACAGGTGCCATGTTTCTATAATAACATGTATACACATGTCAACAGAATTTTTTTTTGCAAATAAACTGAGATTCAAATATTTGTTCCAACTCTCTGTGGGTTTTATAAGTTTAAAACGTTTTTAAAACAAAGCATGTTTGTAATAAAGAGTAAAATCGCCATGTAATTCTTAACCACTATAATCACCACGGCCGCATGGTGTCAGTAAACGCTAATATATGTGTGTGTACTGCAAATGGCATTTGTGTGTGACTCATCATTTCAGAAAGGCTTAAATAAACTCCACCACAAATACATGAAATAAACTTACTTGGTATTTTTGACTAATGCGCTGTATTTCAGCTTCATCAGTGTCTGTCTCTATCACTGACTGCTGTTTATCTGACGAAACGCATGATGAGAAGCAGACACACACGTGGGAACGGTGGGTGGGGAGAAGCAGCTCATTCGCATTTAAAGCTACAAAAACAGCTACAATGTATTCAGACACCAAAATGGGCAGATTTTGGAGGCTATAATACATTGTCTGATGGGTATTTTGAGCTGAAACTTTACAGACACATTCCAGGAAACACCAAAGGCTTATCTTACATCTCGTAAAAGGGGTAAAATGGGTGCCCTTTAAAACAAGCAACATAATCTGCCAATGGTGTGAGCTAAATAATCTTGTCAAAACAAAAATTGGCAGATTATTTTGCGTGTTTTAGGGAAAGACTTTCTTCATTTTGGCATATTATTCCTCAAAACAAGACCATATTTTATGCTTGTCTAGAAAATGCTTCTCGGATTAATTTTTTTTAGATATTTGGACTAGAAACAGAACCAAAACTCTTAAGTAAGAAAAGCATTTTTGCAGTGCACACACACACATGCACGCACGCGCGCGCACACACACACACACACACACACACACACACACACACACACACACACACACACACACACACACACACACACACACACACACACTGTTAAAAGAGAAGTAATATAACCAAAAAATGAAAAAACATGACCTTTTCTTTAACAGAAATGGATCTGCTGGGTTTAATTATGGTGCAGCGAGTGAAAGAAAATAAAATAAAGCCATTGCGTTTTGTTGAATGTGGGATCCAACACATGGCCCATATGAAAAGACGACATAAAACGCAGCCGGTTCTGGATAATGGAGCTGGAAGCTTTATTGGGTGCCGAGGAAAAAAAAGGGCCGTTCAGAGATCTTGGAAACACTTTGGTGCTTGTGTCAGAAACAGCTACTTCAGATCTGCGCTCCTGTCAGATCCACCAAACGGCTAAAGCTAATGGGGTTTTTGGTTATGAGAGGTACACTGTGAAAAATATCTAGCAGTTTTCTATATTTTGTTTATTTTCCCCTATTTATTTATGCTTTTGAATTGCATTATGGGAGCTTGATCTTTCTTCCAACAACTTTTAACCTTGAAATGTTCGAAAAAAAGCGACTTTTTTTAACATGTTTAATAGTTTAAAGTAATATATTGTCTGGGTTGGTGTTGTATATTACGCTACAAAAGCCTTGTAATAAACTGCCAGTACATTTTTTGTTATTTAACAGACTTATTCCTATATATATCATTTCTTATACGTTACATTATTCCAAACTACTGAAATGTCAATAAAAGAAACTTTGTTAAACTGTAGAGTTGAATTTTTAACATTAAAAGTCGACAGAGCAGAGATCAACATCACTATAATGTAATTCACAACCGTAAATAAAGGGAAAACACTTGTGAATCACAAAATGGAAACTGTTCATTAATTTTTGTACAATTTTTTTACAGTGTATTTGGTGAAGATTGCTTTATTCCTTTATCCTTCAAGTCAGCGTGAAAAGTTAATCCTGTTTATTTTCTTAATGCACTTTCCTGGTCTTTTAGTGTGCGATGAATCTTTATCCCAAAAAAGTCTAATCAAAATCTTTTCATTTATCTCATTGTACAAGATCTAGAGGATTTTTGACTTGCAAAGTCAAGCCTTACTGCACTCAAATACTTACATTACATTTTTAAAGGCTTGCATTAAAGCATATTTGATTTAATCACCTATTTTTACAGGGGTTACTATTGTTAAGTAAAATAAAAATAAAATGTCTAAACATACTTAGTACTTCATTGAACTTAAACTTGGTTAGCACTGTCGGCTCACAGCAAGAAGGCCGCTGGTTCGAGTCCCAGCTGGGCTAGTTGGTGTTTCTGTGTGGAGTTTGCATGTTCTCCCCGTGTTGGCGTGGGTTTCCTCCGGGTGCTCCGGTTTCCCCCACAGTCCAAACACATGCGGTACAGGTGAATTGAAGAAACTAAATTGGCCGTAGTGTATGAGTGTCTGTGTGTATGGGTGTTTCCCAGTACTGGGTTGTGGCTGAAAGGGCATCCGCTGCGTAAAACATATACCGGAATAGTTGGCGGTTCATTCCACTGTAGCGACCCCTGATAAATAAGGGACTAAGCCAGAGGAAAATTAATGAACTGCAACCCATCACTGGGAAACATCCATACACACTCATTCACACACATACACTACGGACAATTTAGCTTACCCAATTCACCTGTACCACATGTCTTTGGAGAACCCACCCCAACACGAGGAGAACATGCAAACTCCACACAGAAATGCCAACTGGCCCAGCCGAGGCTCAAACCTTCTAACCGACCTTCTTGCTGTGAAGTGATCGTGCTACCCACCGTGCCACCATGACGCCCTAAAGAGATCATTCCCCAAAAAATAACAATTCTGTCATCATTTACTCATCCTTTACTCACTCTTGAGTTTCTTTCTTCTCTTGAACACAAAGGAAGATATACAGACTGTTGAAGTTATTAGTAATTAGTTATTAGTTCATTAAAGCTATTAGTGACTAATAAAGATAGGGTAACTAATAACCTTAACATTTCTGGTTTTGATTGTAATTCAATAATGTGCACCTTTTGAAAAGCTGCTTTGAAACAATAATTACTGTGAAAAGTGCTATACAAATAGACTTGAATAGAACTGAATTGAATATACTGAATAATGTTGAAAGTCACTAACCGTTGACTTCCATAGTATTTGTTTTTTTCCTACTATGGAAAGTCAATGGTTACCGGTTTCCAACATTCTTCAAAATACCTTATTGTGTGTTTAACAGAAGAAAGAAACACATAAAGGTATATAACCACTTGAGAATCATTCATTTGTGAGTCAATCTTTATTTCTGTGTGAAGTATCCCTATAAATTTGACTACTCAATGGTCCTGTCCTGTCCAGCAGCGAGAGATTGTGAGCTGAAGATGTCTGCTACTGAAGATACTGTATGAGCAGCTCTCATCAACACTGACAGGGCTAATAGAGAGGTCAGAGGTCAACAGCAGGTCCACTATCAGAGAAACAGACCCTCGTGCTGAACTGCAGAACAGAGAGAATTCTAGAGCTATTCTGAGATCTCAGAAAATTCCATGGTAGTTTACAACTCCGAAATTGCCTAGCAACCACTTAACATCGCCATAGCAACCACCATTCATAACACTGGAGCGTTGTATCGGAAAACATCTGATTGGCTGCCTCAAAAACTGAATAATTTTGAATAAAAACTTAATATGCATACAAACATACAATAAAATACTCAGAGTTATACGCATTCACATTAGCCCCTTTCACACAGTGATACCGGTAAATATCCAGAAAATTTCCAGAACGACTTTACCTGTATACTCAAAAAAGCACTGTTCACACAGGCACGGACGTTCTGGAATTTTTCTGGAAAAGACCATTCACACATCCATTCCAAAATACCGGTAAACTCTGACATCATAAACCAGAAATGAGCTCTAAATGGCCCCGCTTGTATTTGTAAACATAATAGAGGTCAGGCTTTTGTTGATGGTTTCACTTTTATTTGAAGCTTTAGCATTCATGCAGCTGCTGTCCCAGAGACATCCAAAGGCTGAAGCGCGAACCGCAGCTTAATGTTTACACATTTGACTACATTACAAATCTGTGAATGGATAAGCATTGTGAACAACTTAGATGAAAACATATGGAGGAACGCTTTCGCATGTCGGAGGTTTACATAATATGTGTGTGTGCTAGCACTCAATGGAGCACTCCTTCACTTCACGTGCACACGCGTCAAGCAACTGAAGCAGAGCTTGAAGGTAAACAAACAGCGGTTTATCATAAGCATTTATCGATAATTTTTTACACAGTTGGCATTAATAATAAACATAGAAACTTAATCTGACTAACACCTATCAGCTAGATGTGTCTGGAAATACATTCAAGGGCTTTTATGTTCATAAACAGCGCAGATGTGAATGCGTCTGAGTGTTCTGATTGGCTGGAGTAGACGTCTCACGTCAGCTCTTTCCAGTAATTTTCCTTCTGCGTTCACACAGAGCAGTATTCCGGCAAATTACCGGTAATGTTACAACTTCTCTTTCCGGAAAATTGCCGGAACGAATTTACCGGTATTTTCAAAAAGGGCCTGTTCACACATGATCCTATTCTGGAAAATTGCCGGTAATTTTCCAGAAAGGTCTGTATGTGTGAAAGGGGCTAAAGACTCATACTCATTCATGATTCTCATTTAAAAAGCACTCAACAGGTCTGGTGAAACCTGGTGGTCTTTGTTCTCAAAAAGTGGACCTTTTTGTTGTTTTTGTGTTGCCAAGAATGTTAACAGAACACTGTACAAAATGCTGGGTTCCACACAATCGATTTGTGTCGGGACAACATGAAGGAAATAAGTTAGCTTATTAGTTTTAACAAGTTGAAGTTGATTGAACATAAAACAAGTAAGTTGTCCCCAAAATAATCAAGAATTGTGTGGTTTCAGCTCATTTTAAATAAGTAGTTTGAACAAACAGCAACATCACGTGAACTTTCATTTTTGGGTGAACTGTCCCTTTAAAGGAATACTCCACTTTTTTTGGAAATTGTTTTAGTAGTGTCCCTTTAAACCTGCTGTCGTGTGGCCAACATGCAGTGTGTATTTGAGAACGCAGCAGCTGATCTGATCTGACCGCAGCTCTAAGTCGCGAGTGGAGGTGAGGAAAGGACGTTGACCTCTGACTCCGGAGGTCAGGTGTTGCTCTTAGACCCCCGTGAAGAGCTTTAGTGCACTGGGTGGTGTCTTAATACTCGGTGCATGGCATATCCTTAAAGCAACAGTGCTGCCGGTATTTACTCTCCCTCATTCAACCCACATGCTGGGCCTTCTTTCATGGAACGTTCAACTATTTATTCAACTTTTTAAGATTTACAATCATTGATGAGCTCAGAGATTCAATTATAAACTGTGATCAAAGATTTAGATGTAACTTTGTCAATACAAATAATGTCACAATTTTCACCACTTTTAATGACCTATTTGCTGGAACATTCATTCATTCATTTTCCTTTGGATTAGTCTCTATTTCAGAGGTCGGCCACAGCGGAATGAACCACCAACTATTCCAGCATATGTTTTATGCAGCGGATGCCCTTCCAGCCGCAACCCAGTACTGGGAAACACCCATACACTCTCACATTCACACACACACACACTCATACACTACGGCCAATTTAGTTCATCCAATTCACCTACACTCTAAAAAACGTTGAGTTATTTATTTAACCCAATGGTTGAGTTAAAAATATTTGGTGCTTTGTTGGGTTATTTTTAACCTTTATTGGGTTATTTATTAATAACTCAACAGTTGGGTTAAAAAAACAGTCAACCGATTGAACTGACACAGAACAGCAGTATTAATATGTGTACGTAATGTTGTTTTTGCGTTATAAAGTTTATTTAAGCTCTAACGCAATAATATTGTTGTTATTTTTTTATCAAATTACCTCTCCGTGTCGTATTTCTTATATCCGTTTCACCAGCACTCTTAATTATTGACGATGCAAACGCACGCTTCATAACCGATCTATATTAAATGGATAAAACAAACGGAGAACATGCAAACTCCACACAGAAATGCCAACTGGCCCAGCCGGGACTCGAACCAGCAACCTTCTTGTTGTGAGGTGACAGTGCTAACCACTGAGCCACCGTGCTGCCTTGGTGGAACAAATGAAATATAAGGATTGTTGCATCTTTTATTTAATGAATCTTAAATGGATATATTTGATATTATTCTTAATTTCTTAAAAGCAATTAACAGCAACTAAATAAAAGTTGCAGATTGATTCAGAATGAGATTTGGGACGAGTAGCCTAAATGCTGAAAAAAAAAAAATCAATATTTTGAATTATTTTTTCCTTAAATGTGTTATATTTTATGTGCAACATTGAGATACTATTATTAAGTTCAGAGATTACTATTACAGCGTTACAGTATTTTGGTTTATTAGTAGTTTATAGCTTTATTATAGGTTATATGTTTGTTATTTTGTTTGTTTTATTTTTGTTGTGTTTTTGTCCCATTTCTCTCAGTTTTTGTTTTATTTATAATTTAATTAGCTATATTAATTCAGCTTAATTTATTTAAGATTTTAGTACATCAATAAAATTATAATAAAACAACAGTAAATGAGAAATGTATTTGGTAAGTCATATATATTTTTTTATGTTATTTATTTTAGTTTACATTTATTTTATTTCATATTTATTTTAAATATGGGCATCGTGAACTGTAATAACTCTGTTTTTAATAGATAACTCTAACTGCATTTACAGCCAGTCTATTCCTCATAATATTCTCCCCGTGTTGGTGTGGGTTTCCTCCGGGTGCTCCAGTTTCCCCCACAGTCCAAAGACATGCGCTAGGTGAATTAGATTAACTAAATTGGCCGTAGTGTATGAGTGTGTGTGTGTGAATGTGAGAGTGTATGGGTGTTTCCCAGTACTGGGTTGCAGCTGGAAGGGCATCCGCTGCGTAAAACATATGCCAGAATAGTTGGTGGTTCATTCCACTGTGGCGACCCCTGATAAATAAGGGACTAAGCTGACGGAAAATCAATGAATGAATGAATGTTCTTCATAATTACTATTTAGATTTTAAAAAAAAATTTTTTACATCAGTATTCTTAGACGGATGAATAATATCCTGCGGATTTGTGTTGTTTGTCGACTGGAAACTTGTGATTTATATGGAGGAACATGAGAGCTCCTTAAGAGACTCTCCAGCGCTTGAATGCAGATTCTTGACCTCTAGTTTTCAGGTCACTGATCCTTCAGCAGTCGAGGAGTGAAGAGTTTGAATCTGAGGGAGTTTTTAACACTCATCTAATCTCACGCTAATCCACAGCTCTGACAGAGAAGGCCTAAACACACACACACACGCACACGCACGCACACACACGCACACACAATTTTATTTTATTTTTTACAAATAAAGATATGATGACTTCATAACCAATTGCATATGTTGCAGTAAAAACTTAAATTATATTATCATTATTATTATTTATTCATATAATAACTTTTCTATTTGATTAAATGTTAAAATATAATTTATTTGTGTTTTTCTAAAGCTGAAATTCTATAATTTCTCCAGAAATCCTTCAGAAACTGTTTCATTATGCTGATTTGTTCAAGAAACATTTTGTATTATACAACAAATGGTATCTTTCAGGATTTTTTTGAGCCTTACAAAATTCGTAACTTCCGCTTATTGTTCATTTAATCCACGCTTCAATAACAGTATCACTTAAAGGAAAAGCCAATAAACATATCAAATGTAAGAAACAGTGACCTTGTGTCTCTGTAGTAGATTAAAAAGCAGGCTTCAGGCTCCGCATCTTCATATAAAGCCACGCTAATCCATCAGGATTCGGAAAATGCTGTAAATCCTCCATTAAATAACATTTTATGGATGTTCGGAGGCGAGCGGCGCTGGATCTGGATTAAATCATGCTGACGGGAGACTAAATGGATGATGGCCCACCGCAGTGGAACTATAAACTCTAACAGACAATTATTGATTTTGATATTTTGTGCAGGAATGAATGGTAACATTAATGCGCCGGCAGCACAGCTCTGGTGGTCAGTGCTTTAATATGACACGGCGTCGGGGGTCGGACGGAGGTCAAAGGTCAAAGATTAGCAGCCGAAAGGTCTCGATGACCTTTCCAAATTGATTGCTTACACATCAGAAAGCCGCAGCTCTGAATGCTAACTTCACATTTAGCCTGCCTGACAGATACACTCAAGTCTTTTATTTTTTCACTTCTTATGAAATTTACAGTCTTCATTTTAAGTATTACACCAATTTATTCTCAAAAAGAAGTATATTCTGAAGGTTTTATACAGTTCTACAGTTTTACATTAAGTTTCTACACCATTTAAACTCTGATAGATGTGTCTGTGGGAATCGTCAATTCATTTAAAGCATTTTTTTTTATCATCATTATTATTATTATTATTTTTTGCTAGGAAATAAGAAAAGGGCCATGTGTAAATGTATTTATAGACAACATAATGCTAATGCTTTTATTTCAGAAGAGTTCGTAAGTCAGTATTTGGTTAAAATAACACTGATTTACAATCACAACACATGAAAACATTTATTTAAGAAAATTGTAATTCTGAAAAACAGCAATGAAACTTGTCATATCTATCTATTTCATTTAATTTATATTATATATATATATTTAAATTTGTGGTACTTAAGTAATTACTTTAAATTAGTTACTTTAATTATTAACTATTTTAAAATAAGTCATTGTTAGTTAGTTACTTAAAATTAGTTACTTTACTTAAAAAAGTGGAAGAACCATTGTAACAATCTGATCAGTTGATTCAACTTAATTTTTATAATTATGAACATAGCTGAAACTTAAGTCAACTAAACTGCTTTTTAGTCTTTTTTTACAGTCAATTGTACAGTATCTAGCTATCTGTCTGTGTGTCTATCTATCTGTCTGCCTCTATCTATCTATCTATCTATCTATCTATCTATCTATCTATCTATCTA
>CAIGQV010019186.1:4016085-4038742 GCA_903798115.1 Danio jaintianensis | reverse complement strand
TCTATCTATCTATCTATCTATCTATCTATCTATCTATCTATCTATCTGTCTGTCTGTCTGTCTGTCTGTCTGTCTGTCTGTCTGTCTGTCTGTATATCTGTCTATCTACAAACACGCACACACTGTAAAATCCATACATTTCAAGAAAACAAGGTAAACAATGTTCCTTTCATATTGATTTATTACAACATTCTGTAGAAAAAAGGCTGCTTGTTAATTTCAATATATATTTAGACACTGAGAGATCTAAAAACCTTTACATTCATAAATATAAATAACAGCAATTTACAGCAAAAGCAGAAGTTTTTAGTCTTAATAATGCATAATCCAGTATTCATCCCTGTTTAATTTTTAGTTTTTTCAAGGCTACATAGCTTCATTTCAAGAGAATTTCATGAATAATCATCTGTCATTAAACGATATTCAACAGAAATGCATGGTTCAAAATATAAACCGAAGAATTCACATAGTCAAAACCAAAGCACTGAAACATTATAAAAGACATAACGTTTGCTAAAGGATCTCTTGCAGGAAATTCCTTTAAATGAAAAATACACAAAATAAATTAAGCTTGTATATCACATTTCTATTGCTACTCTCCCTGTCTTTCTCTCTCTGTTTTATTTCTCATGTCTATTACATAACAGTGGTTGAAAGAGAACATCCATGGGTTTGCTCTTTTTGGCAGAGATAAATCATGAAGAACAAATGTGTTTTGAGCCGTATCATTATGGGCATCTGAAATGAAGGACCAGCAGAAACTCTCTTCAGATCATTCTCAGATGAATCAGTCGCAAACTACATACAGTATACGCTGAAAAAAAGCATTTTAAAAATGCAAACATATACTGCATAAAATGCATGTTTTAAATGCATCGATGATGGGTATTTAAGGTTTAAAGTACACTGTAAAAAAATCTTACTGCCTTAAATTGTTTAGTTGAATCAAATGAAATGTTGTAGTCATCTCAACTTACATTGGCCAAACTGACTAAAAATATTAGTAATAAAAAAATAATAAAGTTAAACCTTACATAACTAAACAAACTTAGTTGAAACTCGATTAACTTATTAAAATATCTTAAAGTAACATAAAAAACATTTGTTGTGACTTTTTTTCATACCCTTTTTTACAGTGTAAAATGCAACTCAGGCTCATTTTGATTATGTACCCCTATATACATTTCTGGAGAGCACCAAATACATCCCTGGAGATACTTTTTTTTGCAGCTTTTGTTTTCGCGAATCCACCAGAGGCCGCTGTGTACGCTTTTTAAGATCTCAAATTTCTATCGCGAGGTCTATTCGTGCCTGCTCTTCTCATGTAAATCCACCAGAGGCTGTTGTCGACTGACTGACTGACTGATCGACTGACCCACCCTCCTGCTTCCCTAAACCCAACCGATAGTGTTTTCAAAAGCACCGATTGACTAGTGCCCACCCACTTCCCTAAACCAACCGCAGTGTTTTCTTCACCGGACTCGAACCCCTTCGTCATGGTCAACTCCGCTCTGCGTGTCAAGTCCTCTGACGTACGCGGCAAGCTACTGGGCAAACTGGTAACAGTGAAAAAAGCCGTCCATACGGAGGTAAGCGAGAAAAGGAACGGCGTCATACCGCCCCGTAGCATTCGTTTTAAAGACGAAATGCAGCCATACGTACCTCTGGCTACATAATTCGCAATCTCCTGAAATGTATATAGAGGTACGTTTTCAGAATGAGCCTATGTTGGTAAAAATGTTTTAATACAACAAATTCAGGAATATCATTGATTTGACAGATGAGAATAAATAGTATGCTCAAAAATGCTACTATTGCTTTCTGTAGAGCTGCTAATAGTTGAATCAGTACTTGATGAACACTGATATTGAACTGAACTCAGTCAAAAAGTGAGCTGAATTTGTTTGCATAAGTAGCTACGTTTCCTTTAAGTTTACATGCACATTTTGTGATGTTGCATAAAAAAAAAGTCAGTTAGAAATGCCAAGATGTGTATAAAATCTTACAATGTGCGTGTGCAATTGATAGATTTTTTATATACATGACTAAACTAGAACGAAAACACATTTATCAAATAAACGACTTGACACACAGTTACTCAATTTTGCCTCGACAGATCATGTGATTGGATAACTGACCAAACCTATGGTCCAATCAGATGAATTAGATCAATAACTCACAGAACTTTCTAGGCTTTCAAACATCAGTAATCTGAACACAAGGTAATAGATAGTAGGAATAGGAATAATATATAATAGGAAAATAGAGTTACAGCGGTTTCCCTGGTGGAGGAAACTTTAATACATGAGCTTCTTTCCAGAGTTGGAAGAAATTATGATTAAGGGAACATTTACACAACAACGTACTAAAAAACATTACCATTTTTCATTTGCATTTCTAAATTGTTTTGCATACAGACAACGCCACTATCAAATAGATCCTTGTTTACACAGATTAATGAAGACAACTAAAAATGATGAAACACTATCCTATACAATCTTAAATTTCCATTCCTTGAGTTTAAGAATCAAAGGGCTGTTTACTTGACACTGTTAACTAAAAAACTAAAATGTTTTATGAAATTCGGTTTTAAAGTGCAGTAACAAACGACAGAGTTGATTGCTGGGTCCCAATTCGCATACTATCCATCCTAAATATTATTCAAAAATAGAATTAGTATGTCCCAAACCATAGTAGGTTGAAAAGAGTATGCCAAAGGGTATTCCCGGATGGTTTACTATTTCCAGTAAAAACTCAAAAGGTAGAAGCGTCCATACTCTAACCGCTAATACTGCCCACAATACGTTGCACGTTGGACGTGAATTTGTTCAGAACTACAAGCTCCGGTAAAAAGTGTAAACAAACTACAAACATGGCAGACGCGTGAGACCCACCGTCAAGTAGAGAGGCTTCGGTAAAGTTGCTTGAATGTTAAATCGCGTTTTCCGTGTTATATTTCATCTGCAACAACAATGTGAACTTATATAAAGACGTGTTTGGACATTAACTTCTGAATGCATAATTACCCAAAGACCTGAGGAGATTTCTCTGCATGAAAGACTCGCGAATGGCAGATTATCCTGCTGCTGCTTCTTCAGTAAGGTAGGTAATTAAATATGAAAGAAATGTGGATATTGACAGGGGACGTAACTAAGCAACATAACGATCTGTTATTGAGGAAGTAGTATGTCCCAAAGCTTGCATACTCTTCTGTCACACACTCAAAAGTATATACTTTTCCTTTACAAAAAAGTACATACGTTTAGGGCGTAGTATATGTATGTGAATTGGGATGAAGCAGAGGTCATTTTCTTTTCTTTTTGGAGGCAGGTTCCTGATGTTTGGGAAAACATTCCAGCTAATTAAAGTAATATAATAATACTTTCCATAGATGTTTGCAGAAATACGTATATTTGTGCAGAATATTCAGAGGTGTGAGATGAAATTGGTCTACTGATCAGTCTAGTTATCCAGTCACATCATCTGCTAAGACAAAATCATTAATTTTTCAATGTGAACAAAACAAATTATTCACAACTGTGCATCAGATTAAAATGAAAACTGAACACACACGTTTTTTCATGCATATTTGTAGATTTGATGCACTTCTTGGCATTCCCATTCCAAGCTTTTTTTAACTCAATATCCTAAAATGTACATGAAAAATGTGTGGATGGAAAAATAGCTTATATCATACTGCGCCAGAACACACAATACACATCATGATCTCTTACTGTACATACCAAACCAAGATTGAAGATACTGAAAATCAATAGTCAATTTCATTTTTCGAAAGCGTCTCGCCATGCTTCAGTCCCAGCCAAAGTCATGTCCGGTCATCTGGTAGAACTTCATGTTGAACGGCCTGTAGAAATCCCGAAGTCTGTGCAGGAACTCCGGCGGGATCTGCGGATGTGCTCGGCCTTTTGATTTCCCCAGACAGCGTGGTCTGCTGCTTCCCTCTGGCTTCTTCAGGCACGGGAAGCCTTTAGTCTGGTTAAAGTAGAAGTGCTTATTGTTCACCACCCTTTTGAGGCCTAGAAAGTCCTGCACGCGTCCCATTTCCCCTGCCGGGTCTGTTACCAGCCTCTCGCCGCTTACAAAGAGAAATTGCGTGAGGGGAAAATACCGGAGCCAGTTCTCCAGGTGTTTGGCGTAGATGCCAATCCGCACGGCACTCCAGGACGTGTCGATCAACCCCGTGCTGGAGTTCTTGAAAACCAGGCTCTGGAAGGACGGCAGGCCGGGGTTTTTGCTCAGGGTTTGGGTGTAGTCAGACACGGCCCGTGTTACAGGGTCTCGCACCACCACGATGAGCTTGGTGCCGCGGCTCATAGAGAAAACTCGCGCTGGGGCCTCATGGGTGATGAAGTAGCTGGGTGTTTTCTCCATGGTGATCTGGCCGTCTAACGTACGAGGCATTAGATTCCTGAAAGACAAGGTCACAGTTGGTCATAATGAAGTGTGGTCCGTGTTTACTATGCATTGACATATTAAAATGTAAGTAATGGGTATTCTTACACAGAATCTGCACAGAATATTTGCCCATAATTGAATTTGTTTATTTACTTATGTAAATGTGTTTCATTCAGTTTTTATATTATTTCAGTAATATTATTAACTAATATGCAAATTTTTTTGTGATCTATTTACAATACACTACCTGACAAAAGTCTTGTTGCCTATCGAAGTTTTAAGAACAGCAAATAATAACTTGACTTCTAGTTGATCATTTGGTATCAGAAGTGGCTTATATAAGGTGTCAAAGGCCTCTAGATTACACTTATTTTACCATAATAAAATATGATCATGATTTGATTTTTATTTAATTAGGACAGTAAGGTCTGACTGTGCTTAAGCAAAAGTCTTGTTACTTAACAGAAATAATGTACAGTATAGAATATAAAGTCATGGTGCAGTGATTAAATAAATATTGTGTATGACTCCCATGAGCTTGGACAACTGCATCCATACATCTCTGCAGTGACTCAAATAACTTATTAATAGTCATCTGGAATGGCAAAGAAAGCATTCTTGCAGGACTCAAAGAGTTCATCTAGACTATGATACAATAATGTTCATGTCTGGTGACTGGGCTGGCCAATCCTGGAGCACCTTGACCTTCTTTGCTTTCAGGAACTTTGATGTGGAGGCTGAAGTATGAGAGGGAGCGCTATCCTGCTGAAGAATTTGCCCTCTCCTGTGGTTTGTAATGTAATGGGCAGCACAAATGTCTTGATACCTCAGGCTGTTGATGTTGCCATCCACTCTGCAGATCTCTCGCACGCCCCCATACTGAATGTAACCCCAAACCATGATTTTTCCTTCACCAAACTTGACTGATTTCTGTGAGAATCTTGGGTCCATGCGGGTTCCAGTAGGTCTCCTGCAGTATTTGTGATGACTGGGATGCAGTTCAACAGATGATTCATCGGAATCTGCCACTTTCCAAATGATCAACTAGAAGTCAAGTTATTATTTGTTGCTCTTACAACTGGGATCGACGACAAGACTTTTGTCAGGTAGTATACAGTTTGTAAAGTATATTTTCTCTCTCTTAGTAGATATATTATACAAGAGACTTGCTCTGTTTAGCAAAGAAGTGGTTGTAATTGGATTTACATTATAAACCTTAAATAAAAGTTAAAAAGATATTATTGTTTATTTCATGTTTAAGGTTTTTATACTATATTCTCAAAATCATTCTGCATAAATCTGCAGATTTAAGAAAAAATGTGAGCAGAAATAGCAAAAAAACAGATTCTGTCTGGCCCTAGTAATGGGTTCATTTACAGGTTAAGTGCAGTATGTAGTATTTATTTATAATCTAGTGGTTGAATTAGGTATTGCAGTCCAAATTCAAAATTTATTCATTTTCTTTTTGGCTTAGTCTATTTATTAATCTGGGGTAGCCACAGCGGAATTAACCGCCGATAAGTTGGCTACCCCAGATTAATAATTGGACTAAGCCGAGAAGAAAATGAATGAATTTTGAATTTGGACTGCAATACCAAAGCATATGTTTTACGCAGCTGATGCCCTTCCAGCTGCAACCCATCACTGGGAAACACCCATACACACTCATTCACACACATACACTATGGACAATTTAGCTTAGCCAATTCACCTATAGCACATGTCTTTGGACTTGTGGGGGAAACCGGAGCACCCGGAGGAAACCCACGCGAACACAGGGAGAACACGCAAACTCCACACAGAAATTCCAACTGGCCCAGCCGAGGCTCGAACCAGCGACCTTCTTGCTGTGAGGGAACAGCGCTACCCACCGTGCCGCCCTCCAAATTCAAAATACTCAAAAGTATTTTTTTCACCCCTCTGGTGACTATTCAACAGACACACAGGTTGCCAGATTGACGACAACACAGGAGTGAGAGTGCCCGATGATTGCATTTTACTCTTTAAGCTGTTCAGCTAATGTTTACATTTGTAATATTTGCATTATTTCTTAATTAAAAACCACCTTATGGGGATTTTTATTACTCTGAATCTGCGTTTTTTTCCACACATTGAGGAAGCCTTCATGACTGAAATGAAATCAGCTGTTTATTTACCAAGACAACCCGGGATGGTGAAATATAATTGGGTAAACTGGCAGTGGGCTGGTTATAGAGGCCAAAACAAAGACAGGCATTCCGGCATTGAAAACACATTTTCAAAGCAGAATAACTGACTTTAGCATTGGTCTACAGAGTTCACTTAATAAGTTTCTTAGTTTCTAAAATATATACAGCACTTTTAATAAGTTTGTTGTGATTGAAAAACAGGTTTATTCCACCAAATTTTGACTTATTAACACTTAAGTATTGCTTAAGTATACAAACAAATCTGCAAATGTCACTTTTTAAAATATTTTACACTCTAAATGGCAGTTTCATTTACATTTGGAATAAATGTCATCAGTTGTTTACAGAATAAAACAAATAAATCTTAAATCCAGATTTTCAAGTAGTCTATTTTTTTCTGGTTTTCCCATGACTTAAAAATAAACGGAAAACGAATAGGAAACTACTTATAATTTGCACATTAGAGTGTGGTTAATAAATAAGTAGAAATGAGAATTATACAGAACTTGTATAAGTGTTTTGCATTATTGGATCGTCTCTTCTTAAAGGAACAGATCACCCAAAAACGAACTAAATAAAAATCTATATTTTCTGATAATTTATGCATCTTAATATAATTCCAGGGCGACGCGGTGGCGCAGTGGGTAGCACAATCGCCTCACAGCAAGAAGGTCGTTGGTTCGAGCCTCGGCTGGGTCAGTTGGCATTTCTGTGTGGAGTTTGCATGTTCTCCCCGTGTTCGCGTGGGTTTCCTCCGGGTGCTCCGGTTTCCCCCACAGGTCCAAAGACATGCAGTATAGGTGAATTGGGTAGGCTAAATTGTCCGTAGTGTATGTGTGTGAATGAGTGTGTATGGATGTTTCCCAGTGATGGGTTGCGGCTGGAAGGGCATCCGCTGTGTAAAACATATGCTGGATAAGTTGGCGGTTCATTCCGAAAATGAATGAATGAATATAATTCCAAGAGCGGCGTGGTGGCTCAGTGGTTAGCACTGTCACCTCACAGCAAGAAGGTCGCTGGTTCAAGTCCCAGCTGGGCCAGTTGGCATTTCTGTAAGGAGTTTGCATGTTCTCCCCGTGTTGGCGTGGGTTTCCTCCGGGTGCTCCGGTTTCCCCAACAGTCAAAAGACGTGGTATAGGTGAATTGAATAAACTAAAATGGCCGTAGTGTATGTGTGTGAATGGGTGTATGGATGTTTTTCAGTACTGGGTTGTGGCTGGAAGGGCATCCGTTGTGTAAAACATATGCTGGATAAGTTGGCGGTTCATTCCGCTGTGGCAACCCCTGATAAATTAAGGACTAAGCCGAAGGAAAATGAATGAATGAATATAATTCCAAACTTTTTCCTCCTCCATAACACAAATAAGATATTATAAGAATCATAATTGATTGGAAAAACACAATCATGAAAAAAACGGGGTGAACTGTCACTTTACGGAGACAAAGTTTCATTATAATTTGGGCAAAAATCATTATTATGCTGGATTTCTGAACAGCGTTTGCCTTTAGAATGCAGCTAAACATGTCTACATATCTACATACGTGTCTATACCTATGTCGTCCAAACAAAATATTAATTAATAATAAACCAAAAAAGCGGTAACGTTTATTAAAAGTGACTCTGGAGACCTGATAATCGGCAGTATCTCAGAGGATGAAGCCGCCACACGTGTTTTGCGTTTCAGTTCATTACGACGAAAGATGTTGGTTTTATTATCATATATAAAAAACAAGCATTTCTCTGATGAGGTCAGTGTTAAATTACTCGCTCCATCTTGAGTGTAAAGTGTTGTTAAATAAGCATTAAAGCAGACTTCATTAAAAAATGTCCTTGTGAAATAAACGTCAGCCAGAAGGGAGTTGGGGAGGAAAAGAAAGAAAAACATGAAATCATAACAGCTCTCAGCAGTCGTTTCCTCATGGCTTTCCATCCCAGAATATCTGTCATGATTTCACCAACATACTGCGTGTGCTGATTTGAGGTCAGTTTAGTGAGATTCTCATTTTAAAGCTAAATTACAAGATAAATAATCTGCCTAATGAGGGAGGCTAAATAACAAAAGGAAAAGCAAGATTATTTTTTGCTTGTTTTAAGGTGAAACTCACTTAATTTTGGCATATTATTTCTTAAAACAAGACAATATTTTTTCATTGTCTAGAAAATGCCTCTTGATTTAAGAATTTATAGATATTTGGACTAGAAACAAGACAATAAGGATGAAAAAACTTCACTTGTTGCAGTGCAGTAGGGGTGTGAACCTACACTGGCCTCACGGTTCGGTTCGGTTCGGTTCCGATTATCATGCCATCGATTCGCTTCAATTCGATATCTTGACGATGCTTTCTATACACAATATGATATTTTACTTAGCAACATTAATTCTTGTATTAAAATTTATCATTTGTATATGCATTTATATATTATTTGTAATACAATTTTGTCCTTTAATATAAGCAGTCAGATATATGTACTGTACCTTTAATTTGACCTGCTCAAAGAAAACACAGAACAACATGAGCATTCACAGCAAGTATAAATATTATCCCGCTTGCTTTTTGAGCAAGTTCTTAAACGACTATGATTGGTCACACGCTCAACAGAAAAGGCTACGATTGGCTCTACGGTCAGCGCGGCTCTGGCACTGTTCAACAAACAGTGACACGGACACTGATGTTAAACGGCCACGGCGATCACAGCTGATCCATTATACACGGCGACGTGGTAGAGACAACTCACTCTGCAGACATGCTCATGCCTGGATCCACAAGTAACGTTATCGTGGTAACAACCGAGAGAGGAGAAGAAAAGTTACCTCACTAACACGCCAGCAGGTCAAAGGGGCCACAGAGAGAGAGAGAGAGAGAGAGAGAGAGAGAGAGAGTTTACAGCTTTCATGTTCTCCATAGCTGAGTTCTGTACTTCCCTGTCAGTGAAAGACTGTCCAGCAAACTCTAAAGTAATGAATTGTGCACAGTTGTCTGCTTTTTAAGTAGTTGGAGTGCTTTAATTACTCGCGGTCTCCTCCCTCACTATAGTAAGTTACCGCCATATAGCGTATATGTGATAAATGACGTCAGTATATAATAACCGGATATGATTATTACTGAACCGATACCGAATTGTTCGTGTTTGCATCACGGTGCATCGAAGAAACAAATAATTTTGACACCCCAACAGTGCAGATCTAAAAGAGAATGTTGTCAAAACGTTGTAGAAAGATTCTCTCAATGATTCTCTATCAGCAAGCATTCATACAGAAACAATAATATAACATTTGTTCAAAAAATAATTAATAATCATAAAACAATAATCTGATGTTTTTAAACATTTCACAAAACAAAACTCAAAATAGTTGTAATGTTCAAGATTAATATTCCAATAAGGTCTGCCTAAAAAAAAAAACTATTTTAAAATATGTCAAATGAACACACAAAAACATTTAATAATTTTTGGAACTGTATAAATATGTTTTTAAACTTGTAAATAAAGATTATGCAGGTTTGTTTTAGGAAAAGGCTTTTTTAGGTTTCTACCTTAAAGTTTTATGTTTTATTTAGTTTGTAGCTTGTCATTTCTTTGTGATGAATTGTAAAACGAATAATAATATTTATAAAATGTTAAAAATATGATATTTCATCTATTTATTAAATTGTAGATGTTAAATTTCGGGGCAGCACGGTGGCGCAGTGGGTAGCACAATCGCCTCACAGCAAGAAGGTCGCTGGTTTGAGCCCCGGCTGGGTCAGTTGGCATTTCTGTGTGGAGTTTGCATGTTCTCCCCATGTTTGCGTGGGTTTCCTCCGGGTGCTCCGGTTTGCCCCACAAGTCCAAAGACATGTGGTATAGGTGAATTGGGTAAGCTAAATTGTCCGTAGTGTATGAGTGTGAATGAGTGTGTATGGATGAACCACCAACTTATCCAGCATATGTTTTACGCAGTGAATGCCCTTCCAGCTGCAACCCATCACTGGGAAACACCCCTACACTCAGGGTGCGAATTACAGCGGGGTTTAGGGGGACTGACCCTCCTTATTAACGCTTGATCCCCCCTGAAGTAGGTCAAAACAATATGTATGGGGGGGCCAGTTCTTTAATACTGAGAAATATTTTGCTCTGATCTGTATTTTAAATAATAATGTTAATAATTAAAATATTAGATAAAATAAATATACATTTGACCACCCCTATAACGGTTTAAACCATTGTTAATGCATAATTGCTCCAATCAGTCTGAAAGAAAAAGCCTGATAGACATTGTGTTCACAAGACTTTGTTTTCACGTAAAATAGGTGTTTCTATCTATATTTAGCCTGAAAATAAAATCAAATTAGACTCATAGTTTGTAGTTTAACCTACAGTAACATCTGAAATAGCTAATCAGAGAATACTGTAGGTCAGAATACACGAAATATCCCTCAAAACGCTAAAAAAATTAAATACGTTTTATTAATAAACTAGATGTAATTAAAAATAAATACAAAAATGACTGAAACAAACTAACGGAAACAGCTGACCCCCCTGATCGTCAATGTATAATTCATTTACTGCATACACTCCCATTCACACACATACACTACGGACAATTTAGCTTACCCAATTCACCTACAGTGCATGTCTTTGGACTTGTGGGGGAAGCCGGAGCACCCAGAGAAAACCCATGCAAACACGGGGAGAACATGCAAACTCCACACAGAAATGCCAACTGACCCAGCCTTATTCTTATACATTATATTATTTCAAACTACTCAAATGTCAATAAAAGTCACTTTGTTAAACTGTAGAGTTGGATTTTCAACATCAACAGTCGACAGAGCAGAGATCAACATCCCATAATGCAACTCACAACCGTAAATAAACATAATAGCACAAAATATGGAAACTGTTCATTAACAGATGAATTTTACAGTGCATATATGCACACATTAGACATTGCATATAAATAGTTGAGTTAATCTCCTCAGTGAATGACCAATAGCTCCAGCATCAAATGGAAAAACTCTGATTATTTCCACAGAGCACATATGCAGCACATTAACTCTGCGATGGGCTCTGGAAAGCTGTCGCTCTCTTTCTTTGTGTGTTTCTCTGTGGCAAACCATCGTCTCATTGCCATAAGGCTAATACTGAACACTAATAAAAGTCATATTCCTCTACAAGAGCTTTATCACGAAGCTGAGAGTCACTGGAATCTGTGCCATTGCTTTAGGCTAGTTTTTGTTCTTTAAATAGCATTGAGAAATTGGATTTGCCATATTTTTTGGCCTAATCTTAAAGGGACAGTTCACCAAATCCAGCCTGATGCTATTCAGAAGTGTGTGTTGTTATTTTTAGTACAAATTACAATAATTTGTTATGAATGCATTACTAATATGAAACAACAATTTGTATTTAAAGTGTTCTTGTTAATGTTAGTCAATAAAATATAATCCCTAACATAAATAAAAGTATATAGCATTAATAAACATAAATAAAAAGAAGGTTATTATTATTGCTGAAAACATTCAAAGTATCCGATATCCTAAATGTTTTTTTTAATCTTGTTTTATTACAAACATTATTGGAAAATTAGTGTTAAATATTTTGGAATCTGAATTAAAGAAATATTGGAATTTAGATTTTAAATTTAATATAATATTTAATTTAATAGAGGCGTCACAGTGGTGCAGTGGGTAGCACGATCACCTCACAGCAAGAAGGTTGCTGGTTTGAGCCTCGTGATGGGCCAGTTGGCATTTCTGTGTGGAGTTCTCCCCATGTTGGCGTGGGTTTCCTCCGGGTGCTCCGGTTTCCCCCGCAAGTCTAAAGACATGCGCTATAAGTGAATTGAAGAAACTAAATTGGCCGTACTGTGTGTGTGTGTGTGTGTGTGTGTGTGAGAGAATGAGTGTTTATGGGTGTTTCCCAGTACTGGGTTGCAGCTAGATGGGCATCCGCTGCATAAAACATATGCCGGAATAGTTGGCAGTTCATTCCGCTGTGGCGACCCCTGATGAATAAGGGACTAAGCTGATAGAAAATGAATGAATGAAATATATGCATATTAAAATATATTTGCTTATATTTATATATATAAATATTGATATATAATTCAAAGATTTAAAAACAAAGGTAAATATATTACAGTTAAATATATTACATATATACACATATTATATCACCTATAGGGCTGCACGATGGCGCAGCACGTTCGCCTCACAGCAAGAAGGTCGCTGGTTCGAGCCTCGGCCGGGTCAATTGTTCTCCCCGTGTTGGCGTGGGTTTCCTCCGGGTTCTCCGGTTTCCCCCACAAGTCCAAAGACATGCAGTATAGGTGAATTGGGTAGGCTAAATTGTCCGTAGTGTATGACTGTGTGTGAATGGGTGTGTATGGATGTTTCCCAGTGATGGGTTGCAGCTGGAAGGGCATCCGCTGTGTAAAACATATGCTGGATAAGTTGGCGGTTCATTCCGCTGTGGCGACCCCAGATTAATAAAGGGACTAAGCCGAAAAGAAAATGATTGAATGAATATTACCTATAAATATAATATGTAAATATATTTTTGTATATTTTGTATTTTATGTACGGTAAGTACACACGTATATATTATATAAGCAAACTTCTTTCTTTCTTTTTATTCTTGGATGCGATTAATCATGATTAATCCTTTTACGGCACTAATTTGAACCTATTTTAATTCCACATGTATGTCAAATGATGTTACAGTGCATTTATCTTTTAAAAAGTTTATGCATTTTAATTTTTATGCATGTTTAAAGATGTTAGGACACAACTCAAAGTTGCAGTGAATTTGTCCTTAACATTTGTATGACATTTTAATAATAACTGAATACCAAAAGACATTTAAGTTATGATATGATTAAATCAATGTTAAAACTTGTTTTTTTCAAAACTGTTGTGAGAACTGCAACATAAACTCTAAACAAACGAGCCCATGCAACGTCTGATGCAATTCACTAACTCTAATGCAACTCTTCCCATCATGCATCATTTCTTTAAAAGCATTTCAAGCATAAAGCACACAGTGACTGCTTTTAAAGGGATAGTTCACACAAATATTCGTCATCATTTACTCGCCCTTACCTTGTTTCTTTCTTCTGCTGAACACAAAAGATGATATTTTGAAGAAAGCCAAAAAACGGTAAACATTGACTTCCAAAGTACTTGTTTTTCCTACTATGGAAGTCAATGGTTACAGGTTTTCAGCATTCTTCAAAATATCTTCTTTTGTGTCCAGCAAAGTAAGAAACTGAAACAGGTTTGGAACAAGTAACGGGTGAGTACATTTTTATTCTGGGGTGAACTAACTTGTTTTAAACCTTCATGTTTTTCTTTCTTCTGCTGAACACAAAAGAAGATATTTTGAAGAAAGCCAAAAAACGGTAACCATTGACTTCCATAGTACTTGTTTTTCCTACTATGGAGGTTAATAGGTTTCAGGTTTCTTCAAAATATCTTTATTAGTGTTCAACAAAGTAAGAAACTGAAACAGGTTTGGAACAAGTGACAGGTGAGTAAAAAGTGAGTACATTTTCATTTTTGGGTGAACTGTCCCTTTAAGGATGCTTTCCTGACGCATTACATACGCACAAGCCTCTTAATTAGCCTCAACAATGTCACGGTTAGTGTCAATGTTGTCATTCTCACCCTGCGACTAAAGAGCAAGTGCTGTTTGGCTGTGCACACATGGCTAAGTGAATGTTTTATTCAGAGTAATCAAGCTAATGGAAGCTAATGGCATCGGTGACATCATGTTTACGCATTGAGGTAAAGTTAGTTTTATATTCACACATTCAAACGTTCTGCTTAATAATATAATTTCACAAAAATATTCTGTGTAACTTCTAAATAGGGGCGACGCGGTGGCGCAGTGGGTAGCACGTTCGCCTCACAGCAAGAAGGTCGCTGGTTCGAGCCTCGGCTGGGTCAGTTGGCATTTCTGTGTGGAGTTTGCATGTTCTCCCCGTGTTCGCGTGGGTTTCCTCCGGGTGCTCCGGTTTCCCCCACAAGTCCAAAGACATGCGGTATAGGTGAATTGGGTAAGCTAAAATTGTCCGTAGTGTATGTGTGTGAATGGGTGTGTATGGATGTTTCCCAGAGATGGGTTGCGGCTGGAAGGGCATCCGCTGCGTAAAACATATGCTGGATAAGTTGGCGGTTCATCCCGCTGTGGCGACCCCAGATTAATAAAGGGACTAAGCCGAAAAGAAAATGAATGAATGAATGAACTTCTAAATAGGGAAATCATATTAGCAGCCGGTGACTATCAAACATAGTAAATAAATTAAATAGTGCTAATGTTGTTTTGAAGTCATACTTACATGTGATTTCAGACCTAATATTCAAAGTGGCGTGGTAAATAATACAGGCACCGTGTCACAAATTGTCAAAAATGAATGAATGTGTGAATATTAAACCAACTTTACCTCATGTTTACGTTGAAAAGAGCAATTAGCTGAAAATGGCTAATCGGCAAATAGTTTTAGCGTTTCTCAGTTGTCGATTCAGTGCTCATATTTGATCTCCAGATCCGAATCAACATGGGAAGATAAAGTGCAGGTTTGCGAAGGACCTCTGATCTCCAGCCAGTTTTTTGTTGTTTATCGCAACAGCTGCTGTTACCTGTGCGGCTGTTAGCATACGTGCTGTTTGTTTTTATCACACCTAGCGTAGCGTTAGTGGTTAGCATCTGGGGCTGGGAATGTGAGCCTGCAGTACGAATGAGCTTATCAGCTCAGAACCTGGCAACAATTTATTTGTGTTTTTCACCAGCACAGAAGGCAGAGCTGCGGGTGGCCTGCTGCAGAGATGACCTCCAGAAATATCCACACGCTTAATGAATGCGCCATTCAGTCGGTATTGAATTAAACAAGGTAAAGAATTAGTTCACCCCAAAATTGTCATCATTTAATCATCGTTTACTCATTACTAACCTCAAAATCTCATTACATTTTTTGTTTTCAAGATTATTCAGGCATGACACAGTGGCTAGCACTGTCGCCTCACAACAAGAAGGTCGCTGATTCGAGTCCCGGCTGGGCCAGTTGGCGTCTCTGTGTGGAGTTTGCATGTTCTCCCCGTGTTGGCGTGGATTTACTCCGGGTGCTCCGGTTTCCCCCACAGTCCAAACACATGCGCTATAGGTGAATTGGATTAACTAAATTGGCCGTAGTGTATGAGTGTGTGTGTGTATAGGTGTTTCCCAGTACTGGGTTGCGGCTGGAAGGGCATCCGCTGCGTAAAACATATGCTGGATAAGTTCATAAGGACCCCTTATGAATAAAGGGACTAAGCCAAAGGAAAATGAATGAATGAATGAAGATATTAAAGCATATGTTTTACGCAGTGGATGCCCTTCCAGCTGCAACCCAGTACTGGGAAACACCCATACACTCTCACATTCACACACCAAAAAAGAAAAGATAAAGATTTGTCTTGTTCGTAAAAACCAACCAAAATGCTAGCAAAAGTGAATGTTTTGATACTGGGCATCATCGCACAGATCGACTGACTGACTGAGCGCCACTGTTTGCTTTGGGTTTCTGCGGGTTCCTTTTACAAATATCCAAACGCACTTCTGATCCAAAAACAAAACTGTGAAAGAGACACAATAAACACAGTGTGCAAAGTCATGGCTGATTACACACACACACACTGTATATGCACACGCACACACACAGATATACGCACATAAACACACACATTCACAAAAACACACACAAAAACACACGAACACACACACATACACAAACAAACAAACATACGCACACACACAAAAATACACATCTATGCACACACCTACAAACACAAAAGTACATAAACACACACACACAAATAAATACACACACACACACACATACAAACACAGGCATACACATGCACATACACACAAACAGGCATATGTTCAATACACACACACGCACACATGCGTAGGCACACACAAACACAGGCACACACACAAATGTACACATAGACACACACATATATACACAAACACACACATACACAAGCAGAGACACATACACACACAAATTCACACACATATACACACAAACAAACAACAAAACGCAGGCACACACACAAACACAGACACACAAAAACACATACATACACACACAAGCACACACACACTTCCTCTGAGCTTTGTGCATACATTACACACATCAGTCTCCTGCATTGAAATGCAGCTCAGGATCTCCAGGAGTTTGGGCTCCAGACCATGTGTCTGTGTGTGTCTTTGTCTGCGTGTGTGTGCGTGTGTGTGCGTGTGTGTGTGTGTGTGTGTGTGTGTGTGTGTGTGTGTGTGTGTGTGTGTGTGTGTGTCGGGCAACAGTGACCCGGGATGTTCCTGCATGATCTCTGCCACATCTGGCATCAATGAGGCTCATCAGGATCCGCTTCCTATTAAGAGCTCAACACAGGCCTGAAACCAGCTCTGAAAATGACCTGCTGCTTATGTTAGCACACATCTAGCATCTTATTTTAATCTTCCAAGCGTATACAGTCCAAGGAAAACTAAATTGCCCTGCTGTGAGTTTCTTTATTATTTTTCAAATATTTCCCAAGTGATGTTTAACAGAGCGAGGAAATGCTTTATATATCTTCTCCTGGAGATTTTCTTTGTTTTTTAGTTTGGCTGGAAAATAAAGCAGTTTTTACTTTTAGGTTTATTTTATTAGCCTAAGTTGCCTAGTTAACCTAATTAGCCTAGCTAATGTCAGTTTAAGCTGAATACTAGTACTGTATCTTGGAAAATAACTAGACAAATAGTATGTACTGTCATTATGACACAAACAATTAGTTACTGAAACTATTAAGTTTAAAAATGTGTTGAAAAAACGTATCTATAAAAAATCTATTAAAAAAAATAATAATTTTGGGCGACACGGTGGCTCAGTGGTTAGCACTGTCGTCTCACAGCAAGAAGGTCGCTGGTTCGAGTCCCGGCTGGGTCAGTGGGCATTTCTGTGTGGAGTTTGCATGTTCTCCGTGTTCGCATGGGTTTCCTCCGGGTGCTCCAGTTTCCCCCACAGTCCAAACACATGCGCTATAGGTGAATTTTATAAACTAAATTGTCCGTAGTGTGTGTGTGTGTGTGAATGAGAGTGTATGGGTGTTTCCCAGTACTGGGTTGCAGCTGGAAGGGCATCCGCTGTGTAAAACACATGCTGGATAAGTTGGCGGTTCATTCCCCTGTGGCGACCCCAGTTTTTTCTGTAAAGCTGAAAGAATGGTTGAAATCTTTACAGCAATATGAACATTAGGTATTATTCTTTCAGGTTGGTCTGGTCTACATTTCTCTTTAGTATGCAGATTGACTTACATTTTATGTTTGTGGCTCTGTATATACTGTACATGTTTGTCGTATTGTGTTTTTTTTTTTCTTGTTGGTTTATTTTTTATTTTTTAATGTAAAGCCTAACCAGGGACGAGGGCTGCAAATTAGCTTGATGCTATATGCCCTATGTACGCGACATCGGTTATCTTTGTATAACAATGTCAAGTGTATTGTCCCTGTTAAATAAACAAGCAAATGAAAAAAATAAACGAATAAAGGGACTAAGCCAAAGGAAAATGAATGAATGAATGAATAATAATTTTGACTTCAACTGTATTGTGGTAGGGCGGCACGGTGGCGCAGTGGGTAGCGCTGTCGCCTCACAGCAAGAAGGTCGCTGGTTTGAGCCTCGGCTGGGTCAGTTGGCATTTCTGTGTGGAGTTTGCATGTTCTCCCCGTGTTGCTGTGGGTTTCCTCCGGGTGCTCCGGTTTCCCCCACAGTCCAAAGACATGTGCTATAGGTGAATTAGGTAGGCTAAATTGTCCGTAGTGTGTATGTGTGCGAATGGGAGTGTATGGGTGTTTCCCAGTGATGGGTTGCAGCTGGAAGGGCATCCGCTGCATAAAACATATGCTGGATAAGTTGGCGGATCATTCCGCTGTGGCGACCCCAGATTAATAAAGGGACTAAGCCGAAAAGAAAATGAATGAATGAATGAATTGTGGTTTTACGTTACAGTGATTATATTATTTATTAGTTTTTTTGTTTATTTATTTATTATTGTTGCATTTTAAAAGCAAAGCATTTATTCACTATATAAATTATATCATTGCCTGTGTTTAAAAAATAAATATAAAATACACAATAATACATTTTACCTAGGAAACTGATTAAATATTCATCTATTCATTGATTTTTACATTTTTGTGCAGTTCATGTTTTTAGTTTTAGTTGGTAATAACCATCAAACTGAAACTCTCAAATATGCAGCCACAAACTCAATCATAAATAGTTGTTTTTGTAATAAAGTATTTTGAAGAAAATCCAAAAAAATATACAAAACTACATTTTCACAGATTCTTAAAAACAGAGAAGAACATTAAAAGAATCCACAAGAAAAGCTTTTATTCACTACAAAGTGGATAAACACATTAAAAAGTGGTTTTAACACATTAATCTGTTTTAATCATTTTTATTTTTTGTTGTTTTTATTTTCTTATACTTGTTTCTTTTATTCCTGTTTATGTAAAGCACTTTGAATTACCATTGTGTATGAAATTCATTCATTTTCCTTTCGCTTAGTCTCTATTTCAGAGGTCGCCACAGCGGAATGAACCGCCAACTATTCCAGCATATGTTTTACGCTCCACACAGAAACGCCAACTGGCCCAGCCGGGACTCCAACCAGCGACCTTCTTGCTGTGTGGTGACAGTGCTAACCACTGAGCCACTGCGCCGCTTGTGTATGAAATGTGCTATATAAATAAACTTGCCTTGACTTGAAAGAATAAAATGAAAAGACTCTATAGATTCTATAACGATTCTTCTAAGAACCACTGAAGCCGATGAAAAACCTTTACGTTTAAGAGCATAAAAGTAAAGAGCATTTATTTAAGAGCATATGTTAAAGAGCAGAAGCCACTACACATGATATAAAACATTCCCTCTGTCTTGAGCCTCAGGAAAGCCTTAAAATGATCTTTCACACACACACACACACACACACACACACAAACACACACACACACACACACACACACACACACACACACACACACACAGCAGTCAGTTCAGATAGAGTGAGGACACAGGCTTGTCATTACACAGCAAATGGGAGCTTCTAGAAACTGTGGGAAGCAATTAAAGTCAGCTGGAAATAACAAGTGTAGCACCGTAAAACTGCTGAAACATGTCAACAGACAAAAAACAAGAGACATCACTAATTTAGGACAGAAAAAAAATCACAAAGGAGAACGTCTCAGTTGTTTCTCCTTCATTTCAATTAGACTAAACAGAGATTTCTTCTCAGAGTCGTACAGTATTCTAGCAGAGATGACCAACCCATAGCAAGAAAGGTTTCTTATCATCTGATGATGGCTGCACGCATTATCCATAGACGTGTTGACTTTTTATAGCCAATAGCTTACTATGATAGTTTTGTTTTTTTACATGAACACTTAAAACATTATTTTTGCTGCTTGTTCAAAGTACTAAAATAAACTGAATCAAGACAATCCTTGAGTTTTTTGGGGGGGACAGCTTAAGTGTTTTATATTCAATCCACTTAATTAACTTAATCGATTTGTGTTGGGACAACATGAAGGAATTGTGTGGAGCCCAGCATTTTTTTTACAGTGTAGTAGTGCATTAATTTACATGACTTCATTTTTTATATTTAAAAACTAGAAAATATATCGTGGGGCGACGCGGTGGCGCAGTGGGTAGCACGTTCGCCTCACAGCAAGAAGGTCGCTGGTTCGAGCCTCGGCTGGGTCAGTTGGCATTTCTGTGTGGAGTTTGCATGTTCTCCCCGTGTTCGCGTGGGTTTCCTCCGGGTGCTCCGGTTTCCCCCACAAGTCCAAAGACATGCGGTATAGGTGAATTGGGTAAGCTAAAATTGTCCGTAGTGTATGTGTGTGAATGAGTGTGTATGAATGTTTCCCAGTGATGGGTTGCAGCTGGAAGGGCATCCGCTGCGTAAAACATATGCTGGATAAGTTGGCGGTTCATCCCGCTGTGGCGACCCCAGATTAATAAAGGGACTACGCCGAAAAGAAAATGAATGAATGAATGAAAATATATCGTTTTTTATATATAGTTTATATATAAAATTAACTTATGGATTTTGATTCGTAATGCTACATTGTAAAAAATGCTGGGTTCCACACAATTCCTTCATGTTGTCCCAAAACAAATCGATTAAGTAAACTCAAATGGATTGAACATAAAACAATTAAGTTGTCCCAAAAAACCATAAGAATTGTGTTTTTTCCCCCCACGATTACACTGTCACGTAAGATTGAAGTTTTGTTAACGTTTCGTTAAAGTGTTTTCTGTTTGAAGTGTATGTAATGTTGATCGTTGTCAATGCAAATACTGTTGTTTCGCAAGAAAAATCGTATTCCATCATATCGTATCATATATTCATTTTATTTTGGCTTAATCCTTTATTTATCAGTGGTCGCCACAGCGGAATGAACCGCCAACTATTCTGGCATATGTTTTACACAGCGGATGTCCTTCCAGCTGCAACCCAGTACTGGGAAATCATATCATATCATATCATTCATTCATTTTCCTTCGGCTTAGTCCCTTTATTCATCAGGGGTTGCCACAGCAGAACGAACCGCCAACTTATCCAGCATATGTTTTACACAGAGGATGCCCTTCCAGCCACAACCCAGTACTGGGAAATCATATCACATCACATCACATCACATCACATCATATCGTATCATATCGTATCATATCATATCATATATTGTTTCAACTCATTAGTATGAACTAGCATTAAAAATCATTTTTTGAGTGTAGATTATGTATTTTATAAATGGATTGTTTATAAGGACTATAAATAACTTGTCATTCTGCAAATGGAAACGGTTGGTGTGCTGGTTGATTATAGCAAATCATACTATATTTGTTGTGTTAATGATGTCTCCATGGTTGCAAGGCCAATTTTCATGCACTGCGTAATATCATTGCTCCTGCTGCAGCCATTGTACTACAAAAAAGTTCCTTGATTGTTATGCCAGAATGAGAGTATAGTTCCTATCCATATCAGCCTAGAAAATAGCAACTTTTCATTTTCAGTCAGCCTTAGTACACCATGGAAGAATCATTATCAAAATTATCAAAACTCTTTAATCATTTTTGAGTAATATGCTAATGGTCTAATCTGATTCAGTGATGTATGCTAAGCTAAGCTAAAGGAGCTCCTGCCAGAACCGGAGATTTGATGAACGGATTCAATATTGGTAAAACTCAACTGTTTAAGTCTAGGGGAGTTGTAAAATGAGCCTATTGTTCCTTCAAGGCGACAATTCATCCAAAAAATTTACATTTCCTCACACTCGAGTGGATATATATTAAATCTTTAAGACTTTATTTCTATGTTGAACACAAAGGAAGACATTCTGATGAGTGTTGGGAAAAAAAACAGCCATTGACACCCATAGTAGGAACCAAATATACTATGGAAGTCAATGGCTGTTTTTTACCCTCAGCATTCTTCAGAGTATCTTCCTTTGTGTTCAAAAGAAAGAAAGAAACTCTAAATGATGACAGAATTTTTTCATTTATGGCTACACTATCCCTTTAAGCACAGAAAAAGTCGGATTTTCATTATATGTCTCTTTCAAACCATATATACTATGGAAGTCAATGGTTATTTTCCCCCCCAGCATTCTTCAGAGTATCTTCCTTTGGGTTCAAAAGAATAAGGAAACTCTAAATGATGACAGAATTTTCATTTATGGCTAAACTATCCCGTTAAGTGCAGAAAAAGTCAGATTTTCATTATATTTCCCTTTCAAATGAGTCAACCAAGCTCTCGGTTATAGGTTTTGAGAAAAAAAAAAAAAAAAAAAAAAGATAATTGTAGAAATGTCATGCCTGAGCTCTACATGTGTGGCACAGCAGGGAAGCAGAGGTCAAAGAGAAACCCTCATTTAAATACACACATCCTCCACAGAGAGACAGAAGTCCCGCATTAACAGGAAACAGACAACATTCAGGCATTACTGACGTGTGTGTGTGTGTGTGTGTGTGTGTGTGTGTGTGTGTGTGTGTGTG
>CAIGQV010019186.1:3990527-4006377 GCA_903798115.1 Danio jaintianensis | reverse complement strand
TGTGTGTGTGTGTGTGTGTGTGTGTGTGTGTGTGTGTGTGTGTGCTGTGCTGATGTAACAGAGCGCTGAGTTTCCAGCTGGCATTATTATTCACAATAGCTCAGCTGTCATCACACATCTGCACACACAAGGCTGATATTGAATTATACTTCACAAAAAGCCGTACATGGCCAGTCTGTATACACAAGCCTGTCAGCACACACACACCGAACTGAGCGAGGAGAAGAGAAATCATCACACTAACCTCAAACGGACGCGTCTATGATTATTAAAGGAATATTTCAGCCCATAATGAAAACTCTGTCATCATTTAAAACGTCACTCCAAAACCAATACATCCCACATACGCCTCTTGTGTTGAGTAAAAAGTCACAGAATATTCATTTTATTGTACAATATTCCTTTAATTAATAATATTCGTTTCGTCTCTCTATGCACCAGACACTTTCTTAAAATTACTCTAGAAAAAACATTGTGTATTTCTGAAGTGTGCCTTACACAGGTGTCATATCTCAAAAGACACACTCGTTCATCTCTCTATGCACCAGACACTTTCTTAAAATACTACATATCTCTAGAGAAACATTGAGCATTTCTGAAGTGTGCCTCATGCAGTGAGTGGGCTTGACAAACCACCTGTAGAAAACACACTTCTCTGCACCAGACACTTTACTTAAACTCCATCTTACAAGGACTCAATAAGGAAAACAATGTTTACCTGTGAATGTACCGCAAATCATGTTACACTACTTACTTTTTCAACCTTAAATACCTCTTTTGCACAATATCTTGCACAATATTGTTTCTGTTCAACGTAAAGTACTTGTATAGTCTGTTTTCAGTTATGTGTGTAGTTAACTATTTGCAGTATATGTATAGTTCTATTACCACTCCAGTATGTTAGTCATGTATAGGTTTTAAAATTGCTCCTACGTCAAGTGTTGTGTTTATGTTTATGATTATGTTTACTTATGTCTGACAAATATATGTTTACACATGTAGAGGGATGACAAGAAAGCTCAACTTGACTTCACTTGACTTAAAGATTTCTTTGCCATGTAATTCCCATTTCTCTGATTTGTAATTGGAGGACATGGAGACGAGAGTCAATCAGCAGTGCTTTTATTGGCAGAGGCCTGAACGTCCTGCCGATGAGACACAGCTTTAAACCGGGCAGATTATTGACAGCTGATATTAATGAACCGGGTGGCTTTAAAAGAGGAAGAATCAATTTCAGATCATGCAGACATATGCATAACTGCTTCTGATCTCTTTTAAAGGGATAGTTCCCCAAAAAATGAAAAAAATGAAAATTCACTCGCTATTTATTCACCCCCGAGTGGTTGCAAACCTTTATGAGTTCCTTTCTTCATGTTGAACACAAAAGAAGATATTTTGAAGAATGCTGAAAACCTGTAACCATTGACTTCCATAGTACAAATATGTGGAAGTCAGTGGTTGCAGGTTTCCAGCATTTTTCCAAATATCTTCTTTTGTGTTCAGCAATATTTTGTGAATCACCGTATGATATGGTTTCAGAAAAAAAAGGTTTAATTCATTTCTAGACAACACATTATTAATATTTGAAACTAAGAAATTAATATTTGATGGAATAACCCTGAATTCTCAACCACAACCCTATTTTTTCATTCAGCTAAAGGTCTGTAAATGACAACTCTTTTTATTTGCAAATTAACTTATATATTACAACAAAAACAAAAAACTTTATTATTAACATCTTACTCAAATCCTCAAGTAACAGATCCAGAAGAATTGAGCATTTTCAAGTAGTCTCTTAATTTTTTCCATAGCTATTTATCCATTTCAGGAGGTCCTGAGCTGCTGTCTCATGTTGTAAATTACAACGTCTGTAATAAAATTGCTCTGCTGTGAGATAAAACATGTGGTGGCTGACTTAATTACCACTCTTATTTAAAGTGGCTAAGCTGGATTAAAGAAGATTGCCGTTTCCAAGAATCAGAATCATAGGGCTGATTATAGAGACAGACACATTTGAAAAAAATACAACAATATTAAATCATGGAAAAACAAGGTATTAAAAGAAGCACAAAAGAAGAAAATATGAGATGAGTTGTTGGTAGGGAGGTGGTTGCTAAGGAGTGCTTGTTAGTACATTGCTGTGCAGTCACTGAGTTTTTACACTCTTAAAAAACTTCCAGTAATGCCATTTACAATCGCCACTGGCTTGCTTGGTTTGGGACTTGTGAAGCTGCGCATCGATGGATTTGCTCTTCAGTGTTTGGGCTTTCAGCAGTGAAAATTAAACCACACTGAACTGAAATCAACTGAATTTCAACTCTGAAAACTGGACTGACAGTTTCAATTTACTAGAACTTCTATGTTAGTAAAACATTCTATGCTCCGGGTGTGTGTTCACGGTATGTGTGTGTTCACTAACTGTGTGTGTGCACTTGGATGGGTTAAATGCAGAGCACAAATTCCAAGTATGGGACACCATACTTGGCCACACTTCACTTCACTTCACTTCACTTCACTTCACTTAAGCTGCTTTGACACAATCTGCATTGTAAAAGTGCTTTAGAAATAAAGATGAATTGAACTGAATTGAATTTAAGAACAATTTGTTTTCACAAAATAACCCGCTCTATATAAAATAAAAAGACACTTTCAACCACTTTCTTAGTGTAAAAAACCTTTGAATTATCTAAAAATATTGTATCCGTTTTAAAGAACCTGCTGTGGAATGAAAAGTTTCCATGGATGTTAAAGATTATTCCTGGAACTATAACTGTCAATGGGTAACCTGTCATTTTAAAAGACAAAAATATTTATTTTTGCAATTTAGAGCTGATTAATAAGTATTAAAAAGTATTAAGATGCAAAAGAAATACATAAAATCTTTATTATCAGTTATTATTTTTATTAGTTATTTTATTAGATACAGCATGTCAAAAACTAATAAGCACACTGTTGAATTCTTTGTTATTGGATGCCCTTAAATAATGTTTACATCAATGCAAACTTTTCATTCCACAATAGGGATCTTTAATGTGGAAAAAGGTTATTTGGATCATTAAAACGTTCTTCACACTTTATGCAATAACCAGTTTTTATAAGAATTGTTGTTTGAAAGGTTCTTATAGAACGAAAAATTGTTCTTCTGTGGCATCACTGCGAAAAAACAATTCTTATGTGGTGGTTGTCCGAAAGAAAACCTAAAAAAATTTGTTGTTTCAGCTCATTTTGAAAAAGTAGTTTGAACAAGCAGCAAATATTTTTAGAGTGACAGAAGCTGTGTTTCCATCCACCTATTTTATGCGCATTTTGGATATGCGCATAAAAAAAAAGGTTGATGGAAACACCATGATGCGCATAAATTTTGAAAATGCACATAAAAACGTATGCTCATAATGGAGTAGGATAAACTTTTTATTCGATAAGAAAAGATACGCATGAACTACGATGGAAACACTTTTACCGAACAAATTCCAGTATGCGCATTAAAAAAGGTCATGTGATTTTGTTATAAGAGATCATGTGATGATGAAAATGTGTGTAAATGGACAAACCAGCAGGCTAAGCACATTGTAAAACATCTGAAATTTTGTTTTGGTCATTCTAAAACACCTTAACCATTTCAGTATTAGTGTTATTATATTATTAATGACCTCCAGAATAGTCAAGAGCGTCTGCGCTCAGCGCTTCAAATGCCACCACACGTTCACTACGCAGTGACATTGTCGGCATTGTCTTCTGAGAAGCAAGACAGTTATTAAATAAGGAAAAGATTCACGCAGCTTCTCCTACCGCAGCAAATTCCATTTTTACTTTTGATATTTGGCGCCAGTTAATCAGGAAGTGACGATTTTGTTCTCTTTGACTCATTGGATGGAAACGCTGCTTTAATCGCACATCTTTTATGCCATATTGCAGTTTTGTGCATCAATTTAATTTGCATCTTTGGATGGAAACATAGCTTATGAGTGTTTAAAAGGTCCCAGTAATGCCATTTAAGAACCATTTGGTTCCACAAAGACCCTGTCAAAGAACAACTCCATTAAAAAAACACAAATTTCTTAGTGTAAAACAAGAAAACATTTTAATGATCTAAAAAATGTTTTATCTGTTATAAAGAACCTGCTGTGTGATGAAAAGTTTCCAAGGATGTTAAAGTTTATTCATAGAACCATCGATGTCAATGGGTAACCTTTCATTTTTAAAGTCTACATGGTAAAACAAAAAGACTTATTTCTGCATTTCAGAGCTGCTTTGAAACTTCCTTTATTGCACTGTTCAAAAAAGTATTAAGACGCAAAAGAAATTCAAGGGGTCTTTATTAGATACAGCATGTCAAAAACTAAAAAGAACAAACTGTTGAATTATTTGGTGTCCTTAAATAATGTTTAACATCAATGGAAACTTTCCATTCCACAATAGGGATCTTTAATGTGGAAATGACGGTTCTTCAAGCTATATGTAATAACCAGTTCTCATATAACCGTTGTTTGAAAGGGTCATACAGGACCAAAAACGGTTCTATTGTGGCATCACTGTGAAAAAATAAAGACATTTTATTGGAATGTTTGTTTAAGGATCTGCGGAGAAGCTCACTTCTGCTGTATCTCTTTAAATAAATGGCTCTATTCTGGAACAAGGACATTCACAGTTTTACGTATGTCTTAAAGGGATTGTACTTTGAGTGTCAAAAAACATATAAAGGCAAAACTAAATTGATTTCCATGCCCCTGATGAAACATTAAAGTCTAATGAAGTGATGTGTCAGTGTAGGAAACCTTTAATTAACCTTTCAACAGCCCTGGCAGACTGCATTCATGACCGTTTAGAGTGAACATTCCAGCCACATAATGTGAGCTGTTGGGGTTTTCATGCTATTAACACAATTCATGCTATTAACAAACCATTAACTAAGACTTTTAGTTCAGTAAACTACTGATTAGCTGCTTATTATTAGTAGTAAGGTAGTTGGGATTAGGTATTGGGTAGGATTAGGGGTGTAAAATAAGATTATACATTATAAGTGCTAATAAACAGTCAACATCCCAATAAAAGGAAGGTAATAAGCCAGTAGTAAATGGTGTGAATTGTTACTTAAACGTAAGTGTTACTGAAAAAATAACCAGATGGACTGAGAATAGATAAACGAACATCAAATTTTTTGGGTGAACAATCCTTTTAAATGTTTATGCAACAAGTCATGTGATTAGAGCCATACAATCATTCATGGTTTTATAAGGACATCATGTGCTGAATTTAACAGGTTGTAAGAAGGTTTAGCTCATGTTCCTATTAAAGCGATAGTTTATTCTCCTTCATGTGTTTTTAAACCCTTATGAGTTTCTTTTTTTCTGTTGAACACAAAAGAGGATATTTTGAAGAATGCTGGTTGCTGGAACCCATTGACTTACACAGTATTTTTTTCCAGCAACAAGCATTCTTCAAAATATCTTCTTTTGTGTTCAACAAAAGAAAGAAACTCATAAAGGTTTAAAACCACATAAAGGAGACTAAATGGTGACATAATTTATTATTTATTATATGTACTGTATATGCTATGACATGTTAATGTTCCCTGACCATCCTGAAACAAGTAGCAACATCCGACAGGTAAACGCACAACATTTTACTAACATTACTGGCAGAACATTTGTCTATAACGTTGAGAGAAGTTTTGAGAACATTGCCCGCTGTTGCTACAATAATACATAACTTTTGCAATTATTAAAAGACGACCCACCTGTACCACTGCAATCCCTTGTCGTAGGACCTGTCAAAGAAGTGCGGCTCTGCTCCAACGGCTCTCACATCAGGATGCACGCGCAGGAACTCCAGAAGCGCGCGCGTTCCTCCCTTTTTCACGCCGATAATAATCGCCTGAGGAAACTCTTTTGTCCCAAAGTTGTTCGACACTGAAAGATTGCTGTAAGTGTCATAACCCGAGCCTCTCAAACGCGTCTCCTCTTCCGCGTCCTGATCGGAGAACTCGCGCGCGATGGAGCCGTTCACGCGCGCGTCCGCCTGGAGCTTCTTCTCTTCCTTGGGGAAAAGTTTGCTTCTGAAACTCTGATGGACGTAGAGCGGACTCGGCATGGACTCGCAGCATCCAGTGAGGCAGTAGAATAAATAAGTGAACACTAGGATCATGGTAAAAAACACGGACACCTTGGAGTGCGCTTTCAGGTGTCCGAAGTCGAAACTCGTTGTCCAACATCCCATGAGTCTCCGAGAAAAAACACGTTAAACGGAGGAATCATGCCGTTTTGGATGCACAACAACAGGTTTGTTATACAATTAGAAAGACATTCCGTTTTGTTTTGTTTTTGCGCGCGCGCCTGAGAGTCACTAAATTAAATGCACGCCACATTTGCGCATGTAAGCATGATAAGTTGTCATGCACTTTTTTTCCTCGTGCGCTTCTTAAGCTGGTGGTCTCTCAGTCGTGAAGCTTCTTCGGGTTTTCAGGGTTACCCATTCATCTCCCACCTCGCTTTTGGCATGTAGGCTATATCCACGCCCTGCTTTTCCCGATCCCTCCCCTTTTTGCTCAGATTACTTTCTATGACTTCCCTAAGCAGTTACAAATCCATTAACTACTGTTAAATCGACTGAACGCTTATTTTTGAGACCAGGAAAGGAGCGGGTCAGGGTTCACAGCGCTTATACTGCATATGAGATAGTGAAATGTTATCTTTGGTATTTTTATGGCATGCACTTTCCTTCGTGGTTTGCTGTGTGAGGCAGTGCACTTTAACACTCACAGATGAAGAGGTCAGTAAGTGAGCAACACCTGTCCCGAAGGCCACACACTCAGTGCAGACAGTGGGTTTCTTCATTTGCTCACTGTAGATTTAAAGGGGCTGTTCACACCAAGAATAATCGTTATGAAGATAACCATGATTACTGTGTTATCATTTACAGTAGGGCTGCAAAATATATCATTTCAGCATCGATATCGCAATGTGATCATTCGCAATAGTCACATCGCAGGATATGCAATGTTGAGTTTGTATTATAGTTTATCATTTGCATGTGTTTTTGATGCCTGTGATTGTATAATGATTTGATCTTACATTCAGGTAATGAATATACCATTTTTGTGACCTTAAATTTGGATTAATCTTACTGAATTATTTTCATCATTCAGTTACTGTACTTGAATACTGTTAGACTCGGGAAATGATAAAACACTTTATTTCAATTGTATCTTTTTCTTGATTGTATTTATAGATTGTTATGTGTGAAAATACTCACAACACATGCAAATACAGAAAGGCACTGCAAATAGCACAGACCACAACGTGAACGCGTCGGGGGACCCCAAAAATGTATAGATTGTTTATTAGATTTTATGGAGATGCAAATAGTAAACGTTAATTCATCAATCTCTGACTAAACAAGTGCATGAAAATACAACAAACACATGCAAATACAGAAACACACGGCAAGTAGCACAGACAACAACGAAAATTGGGGAGGATTAGGGGTGTAAAATAAGATCATACATTATAAGTGCTAATAAACAGTCAACATCCTAATAAAAGGAAGGTAATAAGCCAGTAGTAAATGGTGTGAAATGGTGTGAAAAAATAACCAGATGGACTGAGGATAGATAAACGAAGATCCTATTTAAATTTTGGGGTGAACTATTCCTTTAAATGTTCATGCAACAAGTCATGTGATTAGAGCCATATAATCATTCATGGTTTTACAATGACATCATGTGCTGAATTTAACAGGTTGTACGAAGGTTTAGCTCATGTTCCCATTAAAGGGATAGTTCACCCAAAAATTGAATTGTGTCATCATTTATTCTCCTTCATGTGGTTTTAAACCCTTATGAGTTTCTTTCTTCTGTTGAACACAAAAGAGGATATTAATATACAAACAACACATGCAAATACAGAAACGCACTGCAAGTAGCACAGACAACAACGAAAAAAAATGTGCCGGTGGACCCCAAAAATGTATAGATTGTGAATTAGATTTTATGGAGATGTACGCCCACTGCATAATCATCCCAATCGATCTAACAACTATCTATAAATTCTGTCCAAATAGGGATATTAAGTCATCTTGTGAAATTGTATTCATATCGCAATATATAAATCGCAAAATAAAAAAATATCGCAATTTAAAATTTTTCCAATATCGTGCAGCCCTAATTCACAGCACTGCATGATGACATTCTGTTTATCATCAGCGATTACGTCATCTTTCCCTTTAAATGCTCAGAGTGGATTATGGTTGGCTGTAAAAGTTTTTATTGTTCATCAGCTGGAAATGTGCATTGTATTGTTTAACTGGAGATTAGCTTTTGTATGCGCTTGACAGCTGTACTGTCAACTCACACCCTAACATTTTATTTCTGATTGATTGTACTGTAATAACATTCTCCTTTTGTAAAGCAGGAACTACAGTTCTTTTGAAAAGCACTCTAAAAATAAACGTGCATTGAATTGAAATAAACCACTGTGTCCATTGTAACTGAACCTTAACTAGCAAATCAACTTGGTTTGTTTAAATACAACACTTCTTAAAGCTACTCAAATCCGAAGTGTCAAGGCAAAAATAAACACAGAAACAGAGAATTATTACATAATTGTTTTAACTCAAAAGTGACAGTAATTTGAATAAATCAGCAGTAGGCTAATAATGAAAAACCCTGCAATACTCTTATTTAAGAAAACAATCATCAAATATATATTTACATGTAATATAATGTGACTACTGTTGTAATAAATTATTGTATGCTGAAAAAATAGAGAAAGACAATCAAGATGCGTGTTACTACAACATATTTTTCCCAAAATTACATAACTGACTACAGTGCTCAGCATAATTGAGTACTCCCCATTTTGAAAATGAATAGTTTTATCCATTTCTCAGTGAATATAGGCAATGTATTTAGGTGCATTTAAACAAAACAGATTTATGAAACAGATATATTTATTAAAATAATATTTTAGTCACCAAACAGATTTAGAAATTGAAAGATAATACAATTAAATTCAAGCAAAATATTGCGAAAAAAAACAAAAACACAACCTACAAAATTTTAACTAATTTTTTCAATTTTTTTGCTTCTCTTGATTTTTCCTCTTTTTTAAATTTGTATTTAATATTTTTCTATAACATATAAATTTGGCTGTACTAGTTTTTGGACCGTTATCGTAAGTTATTTTGTTAGATAAGCTCCAGATTTGGCTACAGTACTGACTAATCTAATGTATATGCACAAATATAATATTGTATAGCTTCCTATTACAAATATGAATTTAAAAGATAGATTTGTGAGGGGTGTACTTATATATGCTGAGCACTGTATATCTCCATACTAAAGCGAAATCAAATTACTAACATGCTATCTGTAAAATATTTACTTAAATTAACAGCATATTTTTTTTTATATCACTATAAAATGTTTTTAAATAACTTCCAACTCAAAATTTGATGAAAAACTATTCCAAATTAGCTTTATAGAGGACAGAGTCAAAAAATTTTAACAGAGTTTGCATACTGTAGAGATTCAATCTTAAAAATATGCATATTTTCCTCTCAAGAATATATATTTTTTCCTGTATTATTTTTCTATATATGTTTCCATTAAAATCTGAAAATCACTGTACTAAATATTCAACAAGACATATATAAGACTGAACGTACTCTGTTGAACACACATCTCTTATCTGGTCTCTCACTATGGTTTGCGGTGTAAAATATGCATAACTGCACCCATAATTACAAATCTTTCCAGGCCGATCTCGAAATTGTCAATAAAACATGATTCTGAATAATTCACAATTTCTTTCTGACAATTGACACTCGTGTTAACGCTACAGGACAGGTGTCATTACAGCCCAGACTCCACGGAGCCTGAAGAAAGGCTAAAAACAACATGGTCTGATTGTGGCCAAACACTCTCTCCACAGGACCCCATAAAATGGCTACATTAAGACTTACAGCAATGCTGGATTGTACAATGCTTTTTAAATGTTCTGTTACATTCCTTCTGCATGTTGATTTTGCCTTGAAACACCATGAAAACAACAAGAAATAACTAAACAACGCTCTAAAGTAAGTTTGTTTAAATGCACAGAACTAGTGATGCACTAAAACAACTACAATACACTATAATAACTACAATTCCTTTAGACTGTTGAGCTCGGACTAAATATCCCAGCTTTGCTTTAATGTAGAAGCTCATTGAATGACATTTCCGCAATAAACTCACAATCAATGAATCACTCACTGACAGTGGCGGTTCTAGACCAGAGTGACTGGGGGGGCCGGGCAGGGGCCACTTGTACTTTTAGTGGGCACACTTTAACATACATCACAAACTACTTAAACACTTATTCAAAGTCTTTTTCTTTTTCACGCATCACTCTGCAGTCTTCATAAACAAGCTAATTAAATAACTTTTCATGTTAATTTATTTGACAAGTAACTTTGTATTGTAGTAGGATAACACATTTTTAACATTCAAGTACATCAAGGCACATTTTTGCACCTGTAAACTTGAACAGATACAGTTTTTTTGCCCTCCCGTTAATTTGAAATAATGTTTCCCAAGTGATCTTCAACAAACCAAGGACATTTTCACAGTATTTCCTATAAAACAAAAATAAATCTTCTGGAGTCATAATAAGTCTTATTTATTATAGTTTATTTCTTGCAGTTTTAATTTTTTTTTTAAACTATTTTAAGGTCATTATTATTATTATTATTAGCGGGCAGCGAGGTGGCGCAGTGGGTAGCGCTGTCGCCTCACAGCAAGAAGGTCACTGGTTCGAGCCTCACCTGGGTCAGTTGGCATTTCTGTGTGGAGTTTGCATGTTCTCCCCGTGTTCGCGTGGGTTTCCTCCGGGTGCTTCGGTTTCCCCCACAAGTCCAAAGACATGCGCTATAGGTGAATTGGGTAAGCTAAATTGTCCTTAGTGTATGTGTGGGAATGGGAGTGTATGGGTGTTTCCCAGTGATGGGTTGCAGCTGGAAGGGCATCCACTGCGTAAAACATATGCTGGATAAGTTGGCGGTTCATTCCGCTGTGGCGACCCCAGATTAATAAAGGGACTAAGCCGAAAAGAAAATGAATGAATGAATTATTATTAGCCTCCTTAAGAAAAATTTATATTTTCTGATTGTCTACACAACAAACCAGTTATACAATAACTTGACTAATTATTCTATCTTTCCTAGTTAACATAACCTAATTAAGTCTTTAAATTACTCTTTTGTCTTTCTAGTTATTTTGCAAGATAGTTGTATTCAGATTAAAGAGTAGTTATTAGAAATTAGTTGGTTAAACTATTATGTTTAAAAACGTGTTGTAAAAAAATCATGTGTTTGAGGACTCGTGCTTTATGTCACTACTGAAAACAAAAATGAACGAAGGCAAAACTAAACGAGTTGAATATTACTTTCACATGAGCGTGACTGAAAACTACATTTTATCAATGTGTTACATCTGTTCTCTGGTACTTGCCGACTGTTTGTAAATTGAAGACTGCATTTCCTAACGTAAAACTCTGTACACTCAATTTTTGATTAATAATAGCCTATGCATAGCCGAGGACTTCCTATATTAAAAGTTTTAGAATCGCTATTGGAAACAAAAGTCTAATATAAATCAACAGCAGACATTTTGATAGTAACATGACTGAAGTTGACTGAAGTAGATTTTTTTATTACCTGTGTCAATTTGGGGCTTAACTTCTGACAAATGGTAAACTGATGAGTGCAGCACAGTCACTGACAAAAGTCAAGGGAAAGCAGAGAGAGCGAGTGCGCGCGACACCGAGAGGCCTCAGTCATATCTCCACAGTCTGCCATCGATGGCTGATCTCGCTTCTTAGTGGTGTTTTAGTTGTGACACAAAAATATGCGTCCAAATTTAGGGGCCCCCCTAAATTATATTTTATATTTTTGTGTATATTTGCACATTACTGTACAGTTTTGTAAAATGTCAAATGAGGCTCCCATGGATACCATTCATCATCAGTGACGAACCTGAATGAAATAATGATTTTCTGCACTGTAATGATGGCGGCGTTGCAGAAGAATCGAGAAGCGTGGCTGCATATTTGAGGAAGACCACCAAGGTGCTGCCACCCACAAACACGCATGACTGATGACCTGGCAACCTCTCCACTCAGCGTCTATGCTTCCAGCCAAAATGATATCATTATTACATGCTGCAAATGTCATATAAAATGAACTCATGCTCATTCCTGCTGACAACAGGAGACAACAGTAAATAAAACAAAACAATCATATAGTATTTAACCATATACCGTTAACAGTTACACACCTATTAGCGTTCCAGTGAAATGTAAATTATTATTCAAATATTTCCCAAGTGCTGTTTAACAGAGCTAGAATTTTTTTTTTTATATCGCTTTTAAATGAATATTTTAGACAGGACGCTTTACAATAATATATTTGTGCATATACATTAGATTAGTCAGTACCAAAGCCAAAACTGCAACTAATCTAGCAAGAAAACTTAAGATCTCAGTCCAAAAACTTGTAAATATAAAATTAATATGTTGGGGAAAAATATTAAATAAAATTTAATAAACAGGAAAAATGAAGAGATACAGTGCTCAGCATATATAAGTACACCCCTCACAAATCTATCTTTTAAAGTCATATTTGTAATAGGAAGCTATACAATATTATATTTGTGCATATACATTAGATTAGTCAGTACTGTAGCCAAATCTGGAGCTTATCTAACAAAATAACTTACGATAACGGTCCAAAAACTAGTACAGCCAAATTTATATGTTATAGAAAAATATTAAATACAAATTTAAAAAAGAGGAAAAATCAAGAGAAGCAAAAAAATTGAAAAATTTAGTTAAAATTTTGTAGGTTGTAATTTTTTTTTGCAATATTTTGCTTGAATTTAATTGTATTATCTTTCAATTTCTAAATATGGTTTGTAAATTTGGTGACTAAAATATTATTTTAATAAATATATCTGTTTATTAAATCTGTTTTGTTCAAATGCACCTAAATACATTGCCTATATTCACTGAGAAATGGATAAAACTATTCATTTTCAAAATGGTGTTACGCTGAGCACTGGATATTCATTCATTCATTCATTCATTCATTTTCTTTTCGGCTTAGTCCCTTTATTAATCTGGGGTCGCTACAGCGGAATGAACTGCCAACTTATCCAGCATATGTTTTACGCAGCGGATGCCCTTCCAGCTGCAACCCATTACTGGGAAACATCCATGCATTCTCATTCACACTCATACACTATGGCCAATTTAGCTTACCCAATTCACCTATAGCCTTGTCTTTGGACTTGTGGGGGAAACCGGAGCACCTGGAGGAAACCCACGCGAACACGGGGAGAACATGCAAACTCCACACAGAAATGCCAACCGACCCAGTCGAGGCTCGAACCAGCGACCTTCTTTCTGTGAGGCGATCGTATATACATATATATATATATATATATATATATATATATATATATTTTTTTTTTGCATTAAGTCATTTGAATTTATTTAAATGTATTATCTTTCTTTTCCTAAAGATGTTAGGTGACCAAACTCTTAGTTTAATGAATATAACCGGTTTAAATGTAGCAAAAATAATTAGCTATATTCTCTGAGAAATGAATAAAAATGAGAAAATGGGGGTGTACTGATTTATGCTGAGCACTGTACGTATAGTTGAAGTCAGAATTATTCGCCCTCCTGTGATTTTTATTTTTTATATGTCCCAAATGATGTTTAACAGAGCAAGGAATTTTTCACAGTATTTTCTATAATTTTTTTTCTTCTGGAGAAAGTCTTATTTGTTTTATTTCAGCTAGAATAAAAGCAGTGTTTAATTTTTTAAAGAAACATTTAAGGTCAATATTATTAACCCCTATAATATATATATTTTTTAGATTGTCTACAGAACAAACCACTGTTATACAATGACTTGCCTAATTACCATAACGTGCCTAATTAACCTAATTAAGCTTTTAAACGTCACTTTTAAGCTGAATACTAGTATCTTGAAAAATATCGAGTCAAATATTATGTCCTGTCATCATGGCAAAGATAAAAGAAATCAGTTATTAGAAATGAGTTATTAAAACTATTATGTTTAGTAAAAAAAAAAAATCTTACCGTTAAACAGAAATTGGGGAAAAAATATACAGTAGGGCTAATAATTCAGGAGGACTAATAAATCTGACTTCAACTGTATATATATATATATATATATATATATATATATATATATATATATCTCACAGATAAGCAATACTGATCAAATAATAGCTGCCATTGACATAATAATGTTTGTCAGAATATAACCAGAAGCTCCCAAACCGGTTCTTTCCCTCTAAACTTGGATGAACTCTGTGTTATCTGTGAGCCACATTCAGAGCTATGCACCACTGCAGGTCAAACTGGTTACACTAGACCAAAACTCATTTTAAACGGTGCATTAGTTGTGCAAAATTTATTGAAGGCACGCTATTTTACCAGTAATTTGTGAGCATGTTTGAGATTTCTGGATCGGTTACCTGTCTACATGCCATTTAGCAGATGCTTGTCATTCAGACAGACCTCTTATATCATCTGATAATTAAAGTGCTGGCTGGAGAAACCTGAAGTTATGTGCTTCCTCTTCACCAACGCTGTAATTTCAGAAAATCTTCCTTTACTGAGTCACATCAAATGCTTAAATAGACTAAACGTTGTTGAACCAGGTCTTACTTTAGAAATGTAACCCTTACAACACTGAAAAAAAATTCTTCATTGGATTTACTAAATGTTTTTAAGGTAAGTGGTTGCAAACATTTTATATGGGCTGAGTTTAAACAAACAAATTAAGTTCATTCATTCATTTTCTTTTCGGCTTAGTCCTAAATTTATTAATCTGGGGTCGCCACAGCGGAATGAACCGCCAACTTATCCAGCATTTGTTTTACGCAGCGGATGCCCTTTCAGCTGCAACCCATCAATGGGAAACATCCATACACATTCACACACATACATTACGGACAAATTAGTTCATCCAATTCACCTATTGCACATGTGTTTGGACTTGTGGGGGAAACCGGAGCACCCGGAGGAAACCCACACCAACACAAGGAGAACATGCAAACTCCATACAGAAATGCCAACTGACCCAGCCGAGGCTCAAAGCAGCGACCTTCTTGCTGTGAGGCGATTGTGCTACCCACTGCGCCACCGTGACACCCCAAATTAAGTTGAACATTACTAAATTTAATTTGTCTGTTTAAATTCAGGCCATATAAATAGTTTGCAACCACTTAAAAACATTTAGTAAATCCAATGAATCACTTTTTTTCTGTGTAATTGTGTAACTCAAGGTTTTAATGCACAAAAAGTCAATATTGTTATGCATGAGGCAGGTTATGAAGTTTAGAAGTTTTAGGACAAAAACAAAATGAGTTTTGGTTTGTAAATGTTATGACATCATTCTTTAAAAAAAATACTTTTCTTCAAAGAGTAGTGCTGACAAATGATTAATCGCAGTTAACTGCATCAAAAATCAAAGTTTATGTTTGATTATATTTATATATTTGTGGGAACTGTGTATATATTTTTTGCATATAAATATATGCATGACAATATTGTATAGAATGCTTATTATATATATATTATTCATTCACTCATTTTCCTTTGGCTTAGTCCCTTTATTCATCAGGGGTTGCCACAGTGGAATGAACCGCCAACTTATCTAGCATATGTTATACACAGTGGATGCCCTTCCCACTGCAACCCAGTTCTGGGAAACACCCATACACACTCATTCACACACATACACTACGGACAATTTAGTTAATCTAATTCACCTATAGTGT
>CAIGQV010019186.1:3959817-3980527 GCA_903798115.1 Danio jaintianensis | reverse complement strand
CATGTCTGGAGTAAGATGAAGGAGGAGGCATTGAAGATGAATCCAAAGAATCTTGATGAACTCTTTGAGTCCTGCAAGAATGCTTTCTTTGCCATTCCAGATGACTTTATTAATAAGTTATTTGAGTCACTGCAGCGATGCATAGATGCAGTCCTCCAAGCTCATGGGAATCATACACAATATTAATTATTTTTCCACTGCACCATGACTTTATATTATATACTGTACCTTACTGTCCTAATTAAGTAAAAATCAAGGCATGATCATATTTTAGTTTGGTAAAATAAGCGTAATCTAGAGGCCTTTGCCTTTCATATAAGTCACTTCTGATACCAAATGACCAACTAGAAGTCAAGTTATTATTTGTTGTTCCTAAAACTTGGATAGGCAACAAGACTTTTGTCAGGTAGGCTAGTGTATATATAGTCTAGGTATAGACTTTTATATAATTTTTGCACCAATGTACAACAATACAATGTGTACTTATTAAATGGAATTATTTAAATATTTAAGTTGTATATTTTTACAAACATCTTAGATCACTGTCACTCACAATCACATTTTTTTTTTATTACATTTAAAAAATTAGAAACACTATTGAAAAGTGTTTTATTGCTTTAGCATTTTGAATACAAGAAGGGTTTAAAAGCTCAAATGATCACTAGGTGCTGACAGAGACATCCTTATGAGGGGGATTCCAAAAGTAACAAACATTAGAAAAAATTAAACGCCTACATAGTCTAAATGTCATGATGAAAGGAATGTCACAAAGTTGCCGAGTCACATTCTTTGCTGGCATAACATTGCACAACCTACAGTAACACTCTGTCACCAATTTACTGCAGGATCATTTCAATTCAAATTCGATTCGATTCAAATTCACTTCAATAGACGTGACGCATTCCCTATGAATGCTTCTAGAAAGAAAGCAATTAGTTTGGTATTGTGATTATTACAAGTGTTTAGAGTAACACAAGGTTACACACAACGCTAATACAAGGAAAGAGCTGTCATTTTCATGTGAGAAGTCACATGGATGAAGTTAATTCGCTATCAATATTATATTACATATTACAGAGCAATCATATGAGGGGCAGTCGTGGCCTGGTGGTTAGAGTGTTGGACTCGTGATCCGAAGGTTGCTGGTTCGATACTCGGTACCAGCGGGAATTGGGGGTGGGGGGAGTGAATGACCAGCACTCTCCACCACCCTCAATACCACGACTGAGGTGAGTCCCTTGAGCAAGGCACCGTTCCCCCCAACTGCTCCCCGGGCGCCGCAGCATGGCTGCCCACTGCTCCGGGTGTGTGTTCACGGTATGTGTGTGTTCACTAACTGTGTGTGTGCACTTGGATGGGTTAAATGCAGAGCACAAATTCCAAGTATGGGACACCATATTTGGCCACACTACACTTCACTTCACTTCACTTCACTTCACTTCAATCAAGCCTGCCCTCTTCTGGCCAAATTCAAACGTGTTTGTCAAGCTCAAATGAGGCACACAAAGGCTACATTCCAATTTACACGCTTCTACCACATCGTAAAAGTATATGCATTCTTTTGGCGAATAAAATAACATACTTTGAGTGTGATAGTAAAATAACAGACAACTACCTCATTTAAAATATCTTTCACATAGAGGTCTGGTAATCATCCTGTCTTGCTCATTCTGTACACCCACTCTCTCTCTCTCTCACACACACACACACACACACACACACACACACGCACGCACGCACGTACACGCAGATGTGTTTATTTAATAACATTTACACCATTCAAACTATTCATATATTGTCCTGGACAATAAATAAGTACCATGTTGAAATGTCGGTTGGTTATTCGTGTGAGTGTTTTTAAATAATGCTCTCCAAACATATCATATTCATATTATACACAAGCTTCGTTTTTGTGCTGTCCATGTTATTATAAAAGTTGTTGCAGATGAAATATAAAACATACTTTATCATCTGGTTAGATTTTATTATTACCAACATACCTACTCTATATTGCTAATGTTATCTGTGGAACGTTTTTACCAATATTAGAAATAAGAGTTGATTATAACTCAAATGTCTCTAACTATCTTTTTAAACATCTGTTCTTTGTTATTTGTGTTTGTGGTTCTGAACCAAATATTGACTATAAATTCTAACGTAATATTAGCCATTAAAATGTGCACAGCCCAACAATTTAAAATTCTATATTAAACCTACAGAATACCATCCAGTGATTTAAGCAATCTCTACACAAAATATGCTTTGAGACACTCATTTTTAATCTCTCACTGTGCTAATAGGTGCTCCAACAGGGAACTCTGTCGTTCTACTCTGGGACTTCTGGGCAATGACACCTGGAGATGTGTGATAGGAAGGAATGGCATCCCCTATTTGAATCCATCTGGTGTTCTGTGCACATGGCACCAGGACACCCTAGGCTAGAAGTCGATGATTGGCGTCATTTCATCTGACCTCCGAACTCATGTCTTCGGGCCACTCGGTTAAGGAGAGGCGCAGAGCTGTCAATTGATCAGCACCTGCTGGTGAGTTGGATCGGCTGGCAGAGGAGGAGGCTGGACAGACATGGCAGGCCTAAACGTACAGTCGTGGCCAAAAGTTTTGAAAATGACACAAATATTAGTTTTCACAAAGTTTGCTGCTAAACTGCTTTTAGATCTTTGTTTCAGTTGTTTCTGTGATGTACTGAAATATAATTACAAGCACTTCATACGTTTCAAAGGCTTTTATCCACAATTACATGACATTTATGCAAAGAGTCAGTATTTGCAGTGTTGGCCCTTCTTTTTCAGGACCTTTGCAATTCAACTGGGCATGCTCTTAATCAACTTCTGGGCCAAATCCTGACTGATAGCAACCCATTCTTTCATAATCACTTCTTGGAGTTTGTCAGAATTAGTGGGTTTTTGTTTGTCCACCCGCCTCTTGAGGATTGACCACAAGTTCTCAATGGGATTAAGATCTGGGGAGTTTTCAGGCCATGGACCCAAGATTTCAACGTTTTGGTCCCCGAGCCACTTAGATATCACTTTTGCCTTATGGCACGGTGCTCCATCATGCTGGAAAATGCATTGTTCTTCACCAAACTGTTGTTGGATTGTTGGAAGAAGTTGCTGTTGGAGGGTGTTTTAGTACCATTCTTTATTCATGGCTGTGTTTTTGGGCAAAATTGTGAGTGAGCCCACTCCCTTGGATGAGAAGCAACCCCACAAATGAATGGTCTCAGGATGTTTTACTGTTGGCATGACACAGGACTGATGGAAGCGCTCACCTTTTCTTCTCCGGATAAGCCTTTTTCCAGATACCCCAAACAATCGGAAAGAGGCTTCATCTGAGAATATGACTTTGCCCCAGTCCTCAGCAGTCCATTTGCCATACTTTTTGCAGAAGATCAATCTGTCCCTGATGGTTTTTTTTGGAGAGAAGTGGCTTCTTTGCTGCCCTTCTTGACACCAGGCCAACTTCCAAAAGTCTTCGCCTCACTATACGTGCAGATGCGCTCACACCTGCCTGCTGCCATTCCTGAGCAAGCTCTGCACTGGTGGCACTCCGATCCCGCAGCTGAATCCTCTTTAGGAGACGATCCTGGCGCTTGCTGGACTTTTTTGGGTGCCCTGAAGCCTTCTTAACAAGAATTGAACCTCTTTCCTTGAAGTTCTTGATGATCCTATAAATTGTTGATTTAGGGTGCAATCTTAGTAGCCACAATATCCTTGCCTGTGGAGCCATTTTTATGCAACCCAATGATGGCTGCACGTGTTTCTTTGCAGGTCACCATGGTTAACAATGGAAAAACAATGATTTCAAGCATCACCCTCCTTTTAACATGTCAAGTCTGCCAATCTAACCCAATCAGCCTGACATAATGATCTCCAGCCTTGTGCTCGTCAACATTCTCACCTGAGTTAACAAGACGATTACTGAAATGATCTCAGCAGGTCCTTTAATGACAGCAATGAAATGCAGTGGAAAGTTTTTTTCAGGATTAAGTTAATTTTCATAGCAAAGAAGGACTATGCAATTCGTCTGATCACTCTTCATAACATTCTGGAGTATATGCAAATGGCTATTATAAAAACTTAAGCAGCAACTTTTCCAATTTCCAATATTTATGTAATTCTCAAAACCTTTGGCCACGACTGTACAGTAAAGTGAGGGTCTGCTGGGAACGTCTGGCTGAACCATCTTTTCAACTCGCACCTCTGGGAGAGATTTGAGAGGATCCTGAAAGAGCCTGGGGACATTAGGTGGACAATGGTCTCCACCTCCATTGGAGAAGGAGAAACAGTTCATCACAAACACTGTTTGGGGATGTTGTCAAATGATGGAAAGGTTACTTTGAGGATCTCATTGGCATGCCTTCCCTTGAGGAAGCAGAGATGGGGTTGACCATATCCCGAGCTAAAGTTCCTGAGATAGTTTGTAAGCTCCATAGTGGCAAGAAAATGGGGGTGGATGAAATTTGCCCTGAGTACCACAAGTCACTGGATGTGGTGGGGCTGTTTTGGCTGACATACCTCTGTAACATTGCTTGGAGGTCATATACAGAGCCTCTGGATTGGGCAACTGGGGTGGCAGTCCCCCATTTTAACAAGAGGGACTGGAAGGTATAACTATAGAGGTCTCTATGCCATGGTACTAAAAAGGAGAATCCTGCTAATACAAGAACCACAGACTCAGGAGGAACAATGTGGTTTTCATCCTGGCTATTGGACACTGGACCAGCCTCTACACACTCACTAGGGTGCTTGATGGTTTGTGATAGTTCACCTGACTAGTCAACATGTGCTTCTTGGACCTGGAGAAGGCATTCAACTGTGTCCCACATGGCATTCTGTTTGGGGCTTTAAGGGAGCAGGAGTCTGGTTTGAATTGTCGGTAATGAGAACCCCAGGATATCATGTCTGTCAATTTACAGATGATGCTATTCTGCTATTCTGTTGTGGTGAACAAGAAGCCGAGCTATAAGGCAATACTCTCAATTTACTGGTCAGTCTATGTTCCTACTCTCACCTCATGAGCTTTGAGTCATGACTAAAAGACAAGATCTTGGATACAAGTGGCAGAATTGAGCTTCTCTCACAGGATGGCAGAGTACACCCTTAGAGATGGAGTGAGGAGCTCTGTGACATAAGAGGAGCTCGGAGTAGAGCCACTGCTTCTCCATATTGAAATGAGACAGTTAAGGTGGCTTGGGCAATTATTTCAGATGCCTCCTGGACGCCTACCTGTGGAGGTCCTGGGGAAGACCAAGAACACACTGGAAGCACTATGTCTCCTGGCTTGCCTGGGAATGCCTTGGGATTCCCACAGAGGAGCTGGAGGAAGTGTGCAGAGAGAGGGAGGTTTGGAGCTCCATGCTGAGACTGCTACCCCTATAACCCCAAGTGGTTAATCATGGATGGATGGATGAATGGGTCGATGTTAGGGTGTACTCACACTAGGCAATGCAAACCATGCCCGGGCATGTTTGACGCCCATACACCGATTCGTTTCACTAGTTTGACGAGTGCTCTGTGCCACTTCAGTTGGCCGGCGCTGGCCTAGATGGAAGAGATCAGATCACGGTTTGGTTGGTCTCGACTGTGAGTGCAAAGTGAGCCCGAGCACAAAACTGAAGACTTTTTAGGACTGTTTCATATGGATTTTTTTACTCATTCTTACTTTTCAATGAACCTGAACTGTCATGGTTTATCAAAGATGCAAACCCCTTGCTGTACTTCAGCTGTCACCTTCAGCCAACTTCCTAATACCTGTAGCACGATGACTTTTATGAGCGTCAAAAGTGGTGAATCTGTGCAGCAAAAGATTCGGCTGTGTCACTGCGTCCCAAACTGCACAAAATAACACAAAACAAGTGCTTATTTTCCTCTTTAAAGTAAACAGTCCCATCATCAATGACGAAAGCATGCTCAGGCTCCGAAAGGTAAAAATGCAGGTTGCCTAGTGTGATTACACCCTTATTTACAGTACTATAGACAACATGCACATTGGGATACAGGGACGTACATGCATCTCTCTAAATTTGTGAATGCCTGGCAGCAATGAAATGCTTTTACAACAATAATTACAGTCATATTTCAAAGTAACTGTGTTTTTGTTTTTTTTAAACACAATTGTTATAAGAACTATAATTACCATTGCGGATGTGAGTTTGAAAGACAACTGCTGTAGGAAAGGTTGCCAAAAGGTCAAAGATGAAAATAAAAGTATTTCTTGATTTCCACGGAATAGCAAATGCCTTTTCAGAAGAAGTAAATCACTGACGCCGGGTAACTAAAAAAAATCTAAATGCTACCCAGCCCCAGCTTGTGAATCTACGTCTTTTTGTTTATCCTCAGTATAATTTTGTCAGAATTAAATTATAGGCAACACACTCATATGCGAATTCATTATTATTTTAGTTTTGGCTAATTCAAATTTTTAATTTTTAATTTGAGAATTGTATGATCCTTTTCATTCGTTTTCATACGAACTGCTCAGTGACAGGTTTAGGGATGAAGCTTTATACTTTAAAATAAATAAATATGTTCATACAAATAAGTGTGTTCCCCTGACAATGACTTTTATAAATATTCTACACTATGAAACTGAACTTAACAACACAGAACAAGTCCATTTTAAACTTAAACCTGGACACATTATCTACACACAAAATATGTAACCTCCACCTGCTTACTTTATTACAGTACTTCCGTAAACTGCACTGATTAAAATCAAAGATGCTTATTAAGTGTTGGTTTTAATAAACAAGCACATGCCAATACTTATAAAGCCTGCTCTGTGAAATGTTCGCACCTGTATTTAAATGCAGCTATCACATTAGCCTCCTATCACATCTCAAGTGGTACAGTGTGTTTTAATATTGAAGCTCAATTACATATGTTTAGGTTGACTAACACAGATATCCATGGATTTTTAAATTGGGAATGTAAAAGTAAATTTACAAACCGAATAAACTGAATAAACATGTATTTATGAGTATTCATACCTAAACCAAATGCATACATTTTGTAAACACACAGTGAGCCAGATATTACATTAGTATTGTCCATATTACTGGACAAAATAACATGCTTGATTCAGTGCACAGCCTTTGACGTCAATAACAAAAGGTAATGACAGGCATTATCTCCACCCTTTTGAAGCTGATTTGCCTGTTTATGATGCTATGTGAACTATGCTGAATGTGTATAATAAAATACAACAAACCCTATAATTGTGTAATGTATTCTTCTGCAGGCTGTGGCCATTTATAGTTCATGACACAGCATTTGAGAACCACTAGGCTCCAATATATAATCTCTAAATTTAGAATTTAGCCTTGATCATTATTATCAAATTTATATCCTTTATCAACCATCTTGTTTACCAATTGTTAGGTTAAGAAGGGTGGAGTGGAGTTAAATCGCTGAGCTGGTAACAGCAAGGTTGAATGGAACTTTCTCTGAGAGATTTTAAAGGGAAAATCCATGAACTTGTGCACTGACTTTCTGTCCAGACAGCATTTGTTGGGCACAGACACTCCTTAACACTATTACATAGACTACATAGAAGCACTATAGCTTTTAAAAGGTTTAATCTTTCAATCAAATTCAGCCACTGTGTATGAAAAAACAATTACTTGTGGGTATTTGTTTCTTATGTGACTTTGGCATTTCAGCTGTGTTTATTTAATGATGAATGCAACTCATCAAGTTTGTTGATCTTTTTGAATGACGCAAAAGCCAGATTTTATTATTCTTGCAGAGCAAAACAGAAAGTGTCTTCATGTAAATACATGCATGAACAAAAAGGCTGCCTTTTCCATTATTGTGAAGATACCGCACAGTGTTTTGACAGGTAGTATAAAACTATACGGTAATTATTCGAAACACAAAAGCACTCTCAATGGTGACCACAACAGACTTCCTGTAAATGATCTTAAAAACAGTGAGCTATAAATACTGATTTATTTATTATTATTTATTAATTGGACTGCTTGTTAATTTGGATAATGACATCATTTTTTAAATCACTTCTAATCTTGTAATTTGTTATTGATTTTAGACTAGATAAGCATTCAGTTATCTTTACCGATTTCAGTGCATTTTGAACTTGTATTTTTTATGTTGGATCTGGTAGCATTGAGCAAGATGTGTCTAGAGCAGGAGTGCCCAAACTTTTTTCCTATAAAGGGTCAAAAAGCAAACTTGATAGAGGACTGTGGGCCAAATACATACAGTGTATCCGGAAAGTATTAATTTTTTTAAGTTACTGCCTTATTCCAAAATGGACTAAATTCATTTATTTCCTCAAATTCTACACACAATACCCCATAATGACAATGTGAAAAAAGATTTTTTGAAATTGTTGCAAATTAATTAAAAATAAAAAACCTGAAAAATCACATGTACATAAGTATTCACAGCCTTTGCCGTGAACAGGTACATTCTGTTTCCACTGATCATTCTTGAGATGTTTCAGCAGCTTTATTGGAGTTCACCTGTGGTAAATTCAGTTGATTGGACATGATTTGAAAAGGCATACACCTGTCTATATAAGGTCCCAGGGTTGACAGTGCATGACAAAGCACAAACCAAGCATGAAGACAAATGAATTGTCTGTAGACCTCCGAGACAGGATTGTCTCGAGGCACAAGGCTGGGGAAGGTTACAGAAAAATTTCTGCTGCTCTGAAAGTTCCAATGAGCACAGTGGCCTCCATCATCCGTAAGTGGAAGATGTTTGGAACCACCAGGACTCTTCCTAGAGCTGGCAGGCCATCTAAGCTGAGTGATCGGGGGAGAAGGGCCTAAGTCAGGGAAGTGATCAATAACCCGATGGTCACTTTGTCTGAGCTCCAGCGTTCTTCTGTGGAGAGAGGAGAACCTTACAGAAGGTCAACCATCTGTGCAGCAATCCACCAATCAGGCCTGTATGGTAGAGTGGCCAGACGGAAGCCACTCCTTAGTAAAGGGCACATAGCAGCCTGCCTGGAATTTGCCAAAAGGCATCTGAAACAAAATTCTCTGCTCTGATGAGACTAAAATTGAACTCTTTGGAGTGAATGCCAGGCGTTACGTTTGGAGAAAACCAGGCACCGCTCATCACCAGGCTAATACCATCCCTACATGGTGGTGGCAGCATCATGCTGTGGGGATGTTTTTCAGCAGCAGGAACTGGAAGACTAGTCAGGATAGAGGAAAAGATTAATGCAGCAATGTATAGAGACATCCTGAATGAAAACCTGCTTCAGAGTGCTCTTGACCTCAGACTGGGGCGACGGTTCATATTCCAGCAAGACAATGACCCAAAGCACACCGCCAAAATATCAATGAAGTGGCTTCACAACAACTCTGTGAATGTCCTTGAGTGGCCCAGCCAGAGCCCAGACCTAAATCCTTTTGAACATCTCTGGAGAGATCTGAAAATGGCTGTACACCGTCACTTCCCATCCAACCTAATAGAGCTTGAGAGGTACTGCAAATAGGTATGGGCAAAAATTCCCAAAGACAGGTGTGCCAAGCTTGTGGCATCATATTCAAAAAGAATGATGCTGTAATTTCTGCCAAAGGTGCATCAACAAAGTATTGAGCAAAGGCTGTGAATACTTATGTACATGTGATTTTTCAGGAAATTTTGAGGAAATAAATGAATTTAATCCATTTTGGAATAAGGCTGTAACATAAAAAAAATGTGGAAAAAGTTAAGCACTATGAATACTTTCCGGATGCACTGTATACAAAACCATATATATTAAATTTGCCATGGGTAATTTCCTAATTTATTGGGTAATATTTAAAAATAACTAGAAAATGTTGCTTTAAATCATTAACTAACGCAGTATCATTCATACATTCATTAATTTTCCTTCGGCTAAGTCCCTTTATTCAACAGGGGTTGCCACAGCGGAATGAACCGTGAACTTATCCAGCATATGTTTTACACAGTGGATTCCTGTGTAAAACATCCTTCCAGCCGCAACCCAGAACTGAGAAACACCTATACACACTAATACACACACACTCATACACTACGGACAATTTAGTTCATCCAATTCCCCTATAGTGCATGTGTTTGGACTTGTGGGGGAAACCGGAGCACCCGGAGGAAACCCACGCCAACACGGGGAGAACATGCAAACTCCACACAGAAATGCCAACTGGCCCAGCCGGGACTCAAACCAGCAACCTTCTTGCTGTGAGGTGACAGTGCTAACCACTGAGCCACCGTGTCACCCGCAGTATTATTTATAACATTTAATAATAAACTAATTACAGTAAAAACATCAACAATCTCATTTATAACACAATGGAGTTCAATGCAAAATACACTAGTCGGGTTGCTCCTGCCTTTACCTTGATTTTCTGGCAGATATCTTATGCAGTCCTCTATGTGACAGTATTTACATTTTAAAAGTCTGATTCATTTACAACATTTAATTGAATCATTTAATTTCTTTTTTTTTTTTGTAGCTCAGCAATAAAACAAAGAAACAAAAGGTTACACTACACTGGAAATGATGATCTCTGTCAAAGGCATTCGCCCTAACCACCTCCCCATCATTCTCCCTCTCTTTTCAGATGGGATGGCGGGCCAAATCAAAGGTTACCATGGGCCAACTTTGGGCATCTCTGGTCTAGAGGAAATGATTGGTGTGGTGTAGCTGTTCACTTTTAATCCACACATTGAATGGCACTTTTAATCACATTTTCAGTGGAGAAGAAACCTTTCTTGCTATGAATTGGACATCTCTACTAGAATATGAGATGATGTGGAGGTCAAGTATGGAAACCCTAACTCACAAAATTATATATTTTTAAGAATTATGCAAACCAGCAGCCATTGACTTCCATAGTAGTAGCAAAAGATTCATTGGAAGTCAATGGCTGCTGGTCTCCAAAATTCTTTTTTTATTCAACAGAAGAAAGACATTCATAAAAGTTTAGATCCGCATGAATGTAAGTAAATAGTGAAGAACTTTTGGCTTAGCTATGTCTTAAATGAACATTCAGAACTATTCAGAAGCATTTCTAAGGCCTGTATTGAGATTGCCACAATCATGGTTATAATGAGGAAATGGCAAGTTGGTTGCATTCGATGACATCATCTACTTTGTTTTGGTTCACCTTTCAGCTGCCTCCATCTCATTGTTAGCTATGCACCGAAGTTGAATGGCAGCATTCACACTTATTCAAACTAGCCTCAATAAGAGAGCAATCACACCAGTGTTTGTTTAAATCAAGCCAAACCTGCTTGGGCGTAAACACTCAGGATCACTCCATCTGACCATCTTCACCAACCCTTCACCCACTCTCACAACACAAGACTCACCTGCATATACAGTAAAAGCCCAACTCATTAGTCACCAAGTTGGAAACTCTGATTGATCCATGTTTTTGCTGAGATTTGTTAACTAACCCATTATACAAAACCCATGTTCTTCATTTCCAACCATTCCCCTTAAACAAGTCTCCTGCGATGCATTCCAAGTCTACAGTGATCTCCAGTGTAATTCTCCCAGTCTCCAGCAATCTTCTATGCACATCTTCCCTAATTGCTGCTCTCTATTCACCACCATTGGTGTCCACTGCTACTGGATTGCACAAATATCCAAACATTGGAACCTGCTCTGTTGTCTAACAGCAATTATAACATGATCTTCATAGGACCATCATACAAACCTAGCATCAGAATGATGATTAAAGTAATTCTGAATGTGTTATGATTGTTGGTGCCAAATCAAGTCATCCTTAGTGCTTTTACAATGCGTCAAAGCAGCTTAACATAGAAAAAGCCGTAACAGTATTTCATATTGTGGAACATCACAGAATATCAGGCAGCCAGGAGAGTGGTGGTAGAATGATGGTGTAGTTCTCATTAAATCAAAACGTCACTGCTGAAGGACCATCCACTAAAAAACAGCTCCACCAGCCCCAACAAAGCAAGGCAGAGGTGACAATGGCAAGGAACCAAATTTCCACCAATTGACAAAAGTGCCAGATGGGCTGGTCTGAGTATGATAGAAACTGCTGATCTACTGGAATTTTCACGCAAAACCATCTTTAGGATTTGCAGAGAATGGTTAAAAAATAGAACATTTCCAGTCAGTGATGGCTATGTCCTGATAACTCTTTGAAGTCAATGGCTAGACTGGTTTGAACTGATTCAAAGGCAACAGTAACTCAAAGACCTTGTTACTGTTTCTGAGGTCTGCAGAAAAGCATCTTTGAGCAAACCCCCAAACCTTGAAGCAGATGAGCTACAGCATCAGCAGAAGAAGAGCACACCAGTGACACTCCTTTCACCGGAGAACAGCAAAGTGACGCTACAAATTCACACAGGATCACCAAAATTGGGCAATAGAGGATGAAAAGAGACTGATTTTTGTAGTGACATTTGGATGGTAGTGTCAGAACTTGTAAACATTGGGAAAGAATGGATACATCTTTCCCTGTGTCAGTGGTTCAGAATGCTAAACATTTGTCGGCACAATAGCCCAGTGGTTAGTGCACCGACATATGGTGCGGCAGTGCTCCAGGCGTCCTGAGTTCGAATCCTGGCTCGTGGACCTTTCCCGATCTTACCCCCCTCTCTCTCCTACTTCACTTCCTGTCAACCTACTGTCCTGTCAAATAAAGGCAAAAATGGCAAAAAGAAATCTTTAAAAAAAGGAATGCTAATCGCTTAACGGTGAAGGGGATTTTTTTCTTGGCACAATTTGGGCCCCTTAATACCAATTGGGCACTGTCGGTTTCAAGATAATGCACCATATCAAGCTAAAACAATCCCAAACTAGTTTCTTGAACATAACAGTGAGTTTGCGATAATCAAATGACTCCAAAGTCACTAGATCTCAATCTTTGGTGATAGTGTTCTCATGTCAATATGGATCAAAATCTCTGGCACGGATGTTTTCAGAATCTTGAATCTTGAGTCTACAGCATGAAGAATTAAGTGAGTTACTAGCAAGGCACACCTAACACAGCTAATAAAGTGAGTACATACAGACACAGAGTAATAAGATGCAGATTGTGTAACCTTAGCCAACAACAAGGACGATAAACTGTTAGCAAAAGAACTATATTATCAACATCGAAACATTTTGTCAGCAATTAAAGATCTGACAAAAAAAAAAAAACCCTGGCAGATCTGTGCCCTGGGGATGTGTATTATATGACAGAATTAAGGCAGAGGAGATGTTTCACTAGTATCTTTTGGTATCAAGATAAGCACAAGCACTTTATTTGAATTACGCTTGTATTGTGAGCTCTGAGCGATTCAAAGAATGCCACTGTACACAGTCTCTAATGGAACATAATTTATGTGACCTATCTGTCAATCAAGCAGTTTAGTTAGGCAGGTCTGTCTGCTTTAGCCAGGCATTAAAATCAAAGAAGTAACACAATAGAATCATAATTGTCTAAACTACCTTACTAACTATTTTTAAGCAGCTAATTAGTAGTTTATTAAGCTAGTAGTGTTAGTTAATGGTTTGTTAATAACGTGAATTTTAACCTACACTAAAGTGTTACCCAATATTGTTTTAAATTTAGTTCTTCAAAGTTGTTTTCCACAACGCCCACATCTCCACCCATGTCTCAAAATAAAGTTTCAGGTTGTACTGTATACCACAGGTGTCAACCTCGGGCCACGGCTCTGCACAGTTTAACTTAAACCCTAATTAAACACACCTGATCAAACTAATTTATTCCTTCAGGCTTGTTTGAAACATGGGGGCTGTTTACACCTAGTTACTACATGCATAAGCAACGGAAAGGGACAGGTGGCAGCTTGAGATGTTTGTTTGTTTTATAAATTTTTTTTGTTTCATTTTATTTTTATATATTATTATCAGATGCAGCATTAACGACAGAGATGCAGCACCCACCTGTAGACTATCTTTGTGAAAAGAGATTAATAATTATAATAGAAAAAAACACTCACCGGCCACTTTATTAGGTACACCTGTCCAACTGCTTGTTAACGCAAATTTCTAATCAGCCAATTACATGGCAGCTATTCAATGCATTTAGGCATGTAGACATGGTCAAGACGGTCTGCTGCAGTTCAAACCGAGCATCAGAATGGGGAAGAAAGGTGATTTAAGTGACTTTGAATGTGGCATGGTTGTTGGTGCCAGAGGTTAGAGGAGAATGGCCAGACTGGTTTGAGCTGATAGAAAGGCAACAGTAACTAAAATAACCACTCGTTACAACCGAGGTATGCAGAAGAGCATCTCTGAACACACAACATGTCAAACCTTGAGGCGGATGGGCTACAGCAGCAGAAAACCACACCGGGTGCCACTCCTGTCAGCTAAGAACATGAAACTGAGGCTACAATTCGCACAGGCTCACCAAAATTGGAGAATAGAAGATTGGAAAAATTTTGCCTGGTCTGATGAGTCTCGATTCCTGCTGCGACATTCGGATGGTAGGGTCAGAATTTGACGTCAACAACATGAAAGCATGGATCCATCCTGCCTTGTATCAACGGTTCAGGCTGCTGGTGGTGGTGTAATGGTGTGGGGGATATATTCTTGGCACACTTTGGGCCCATTATTACCAATTGAGCATCGTGTCAACGCCACAGCCTACCTGAGTATTGTTGCTTACCATGTCCATCCCTTTATGACCACAGTGTATTCATCTTCTGATGGCCAGGATAATGCACCATGTCATAAAGCGCGAATCATCTTAGACTGGTTTCTTGATCATGACAATAGCTATGTTTCCATCCAAAAATGCGAATTAACTTTACGCGCAAAACTGGAATATCGCATAAAAGACGTGCAAATAAAGCAGCGTTTTCATACAACGAGTCAAAGAGAACAAAATCGTCACTTCCTGACTAAATGGCGCCAAATATCAACAGTAAAAACGGAATTTGCTGAGGTAGGAGAAGCTGCGTGAATTTTTTCTTCATTTAATAAATGACTTGCGCCTCAGAAGGCAATGCTGACACGCAGTGAACGCGTGGTGGCGTTTGAAGGCGTGAGACGCGGAGCACAGACGCTCTTAACAATTCTGGAGGTCATTAATAATATAATAACACTAATACTGAAATGGTTAAGGCATTTTAGAATGACCAAAACAACATTTCAGATGTTTTACAATGTGCTCAGCCTGCTGGTTTGTCCATTTACAAACATTTTTATCATTACATGATCTCTTAGAACCAAATCACATGACCTTTTTTTAATGCACATACTGGAATTTGTTCGGTAAAAGTGTTTCCATCGTAGTTTATGCACATCTTTTCTTATCGAATAAAAAGTTTATCCTACTCAGTTATGCGCATACATGTTTTATGCGCATTTTCAAAATTTATGCGCATCTTAGCATATCCAAAATGCGCATAAAAATAGGTGGATGGAAACGTAGCTAGTGAGTTCACTGTACTCAAATGGCCTCCACAGTCACCAGATCTCAATCCAATAGAGCACATTTGGTATGTGGTGGAACGGGAGATTTGCATCATGGATGTGCAGCCAACAAATCTGCAGCAACTGTGTGATGCTATCATGTCAATATGGACCAAAATCTCTGAGGAATATTTCCAGCACCTTATTGAATCTATGCCACGAATGATTAAGTTCTGAAGGCAAAAGTGGTCCAACCCGGTACTAGTAAGGTGTACCTAATAAAGTGGCCAGTGAGTGTATAGTGCTTTGTTCATTTACAAAGGTTACATTGTTTTGTGTTTGGGAGTGTAGGTTATACACAAATGAATTTAAACATGTCAGTTTTGAAAGATGTCTTGCACGTATCTGTATGACAAAAGTAGATGTTTCATTTAGTCTGTAATGAAAGTAATCGCGGAGCCCGCCTTGTGTGCTTGTAATGGTGTTTTACAGCCTGCATATAAAATAATTTGAATGGTTGAATTTGGTGGCATGGTTGTTGGTGCCAGATGGGCTGGTCTGAGTATTTCAGAAACTGCTGATCTACTGGGATTTTCACGCACAACCATCTCCAGGGTTTACAGAGAATGGTCCGAAAAAGAGAAAATATCCAGGGAGCGGCAGCCAAGTAAAATATATATATCTTACATTTCTGTAAATAATAATATTATTTAAATAAAATGAGGTGTACCTGATGCTTTAGTCAACGTAACCTAGTTCAGTTTGTACCGCTGGACCGTTTAGCGGAGGCGCATTCATGTGGTCAAATGTAAATGGAACTGTTTTCTGAAGTCAGATAGCTGTCCGATCAGAAAAAATGCATGAAGTGACCACATGTAAACAGGCCCATACAAGTTTGTTGAAGCTGCATTGCCTGTAAACTCTGCAGGGCTGAGACCCCTGATGTATACTATAAAAGGTAAATAACATTTCCAAAATGAACACATTTTGCTATTTGGTCAGCATTACTGTTATCAACTCTAAAGGTTACAATATTGGACACCTCTTCATTGTCATGCATCATTGCAGGCCTACTGTGTGTGTGCGTCATCTGTTCAAAGTCAACCTGAAAGCTGTAAAGCTGAATCTCTGTTTCTGATATACCTGTTAAAAATACAAGTATCCTGCTTGTCAGGTTTGTCTCAGGCTATTTTAAATAATCCCAGCAGCATCAATACAATAGGACTTACCTTCCTGTAAGAAATGTTAGTGCTTGCCAAAGAGCAGCTCTTGTGAAAATGAATCACAACATGATGGCGGCAAACAGGCGTGTGTCTTTGCAGTGAGTTTCTGTGTGGGTTTGTGATGGTGAATGGATTTAAAAGTCAAATTCCTGACCACAGTGACAATGTAAAATATACTGGATGGAAATAAAATATAACAAACTTCATTGCACCCACCCTGAGTAACCATGTAAACTCCAATTTTCTCCTTTTTTGGGGGTGTAGTTAGTAGCAATACATGAAATAGTATCACATCCAGTCAATAAAATAACAATTAGTTAGAAAACAATTTCATAATTTAATCACCATTTACTCGTTTCAACACCCTGAGTTTCACAAAGAAAACATTATGAAGATTTTGGAACCAAACAGTTCATGGTAGCCTTCGAATTACACATTCTTTCCATAGCTACACTCAAAAAGATTGCTGGGTTTGTTTAAATTTAAAGTAAAAATTTAAGTAAAATATAAACAAACCCAACTGCTACAATTTTCACTCAAACTTTGGGTTGGTCTCAACCTTTATGAGATTATACAAATTAGCCATTAAATCAAAACGTTACAAAATGGCGTGAGATTGCGCTGGAATATTACTTTATTATATAAAAAAGTAAGAAATCTGATCCATTACTGTGTGCCATGTACTGTATATAAAATACTATTTAAAATACGTAAAACGATTGGAGAAAATGTGGTAAAATTGGAGATCATACCCACATTTTTGGGACTGCCCTAAGATTCTAGAATTTTGGAAAAATGTTAAAAAATAAATAGTTAAGATATTAGATATAGAAATACCCCTCGATCCAGTTGTGTGCTTATTGGGAGCACTGTCCAAAGAAATGTTTAATTCAATTTAATTCAACTCATGTTTATTTCTATAGCGCTTTTACAATGTTGATTGTGTCAAAGCAGCTTAACATAGAAGTTCTATTAAATTGAAAATGTGTCAGTCCAGTTTTCAGAGTTGAAGTTCAGTTTAGTTCAGTTCAGTGTGGTTTAAATTTCACTGCTGAAAGTCCAAACACTGAAGAGCAAATCCAAAGATGCGCAGCTCCACAAGTCCCAAACCAAGCAAGACAGTGGCGACAGTGGAAAGGAACAAACTTCACCAATTGACAAAAGTGAAGGAAAAAACCTTGAGAGAAACCAGGCTCAGTTGGGCACGACCATTTCTCCTCTGGATAAACTTCCTGTGCGGAGCTGCAGTTTGATGAAGAAACAAAATTTGTACTAAGGATATTATTACTGGTTGCAAAAAAAATGATAACAGTACATTGGATGGAAGAAGGCTCTCCAAAGGTGGCTCAGTGGATTCAGAGACTTAAACAGGTCTATGTAATAGAAAAAATGACTGCATGTCTACAAATGAAGACTGATATTTTTCTGAAGAGGTGGAAAAGTTTTACAACATATTTATGTACAATATTTATTATTAATATTAATTTATGTACATTTAGAGGTTACTTAACCTATCACCAATGTAATCTGAGGTAACTACAATGTACCACAATGTAACTTGATGTACAAATGTATCCCCTGAAAAGTATTTATGATGGCAGCACTTTTTTATTTATTTATTTTGTATTATTTTTCGTATTTTATTTTAAAACATTTATATTATCATTATTTTGTATTTATTCCCGCATCTGTACGGGGTTAAATTGTTGGGGAAGGGGAAAAATATATATATTTATATTGAAAAATCTTAAATAAAAAGTAAAATAAATAAATAAATAAAATACGTAGATAGTAAACTTTAAAATATCTGTGCAAATTATTTTACCTTTAGAGGTACCTCATCACTTTTATAGTTAAAAAAGGCACTTCGTATGATCTGCTCACTGAACTGTTACAGTGTTGCCATACATTGTTCATGTTTTTTCTTGGTGCCTTTCATCAGTTTTAAAGCAGGTTAAACTAGAGCAATTCACATAGTTCAAAAGTTCTTAAAGGTCTCAAGTTGGAAATGCAATGTCTGCTTTCTTTTTCTGTCAGTTTTTGATGGGTAGATCTTGCTGTTACAAACCCCTGATGTTGGTCTAGGAGAAAATGTGTGTGTGTGTGTGTGTGTGTGTGTGTGTGTGTGTGTGTGTGTGTATATATATATATATATATATATATATATATATATATATATATATATATATATATATATATATATATATACATATATATATATATAGTGAATAAAGTGCAAAGACAACCAAAGCAGATATACCAAAAACTGTGACTTTTATTTATAATTCATAAAGTGAACAAAAACAATGAATCAATCATTGTTTAATCATTAAAAAGAAGGTAAGGCAAAAATATATTTTACAATATATACAATATGGTTGGGACAAACACAAGGACGGGGGGAAACAAGAGAGCTGGCAGAAGGGATGTGGGCGGCGCTTAAGAAAAGAAAAGAACAAAACCCAAACAATGTCTAACTCCCCAGCAAAATTTAACTAACTAAATGAAAACAACACGATGAGGTCTTCCGAGTATCCTACCTATCTTACTCTATCTATCCAAAAGTACAAGGGGTGGCGCTCGCCCCTAACCTAATGTACTAAACACAAGAGTAGTCCTACGTGTTGCAAGATGTATGTCAAGTGACCTTCTTACCTGTCCGCTTCATCCGAGCCTCGTAAACAATGGGACAAATGAATTCGAGAAATGGAATGGTTTGATATGAACGGCGGATTGATAACGTGAACACACAGAACGGGCAACAACAAAACAAAAGAGTACACAATTAGACAGGGTTGCTTTTCGTAACGCAACGCAATAACACAAACAGAGGTACAAAACTTAACTTTGACTTAAAAATGTTGGTGACCACTGTAATAGAGGGTTGAAACAAGTGAAAATAAAAAATAATGAGAATTTTCATTTTTGTGTAAACTCTCTCTTCATGGCTGCAATAAGCTCTTAATCCCGCATTTTTGATTTAGTTCTAAGAGAAGAGCAATAAGCTGCAATTCACTTTGAATCGGCAGATATATTATTCTGACATCTCATGCCTATTACATTCTTGTAATATGATTTCATGGTGACACTGACTGGAACAACTGCAATTGGAATGTGGATTGCATTATATCATATGATATTTGTCGAAAAATACTGATAGCAGTAATGTTTAAAAGAAGTATGCATGAGCCATTTAAAATCGAATCTAAAGCTTCTGCAGAGGATACTATTTAAACTGATCGGTGTAAATCCTTTCAAACATGGCTGAACATTTCTTTTTATTGCAGATCCAATAAAAATGTATTGCTATTGCAGATTTGTGAGGTAAATAGTGAAGATTACTCTATTATGATAATGTTGAGTATAGTCTGTCCACACCTACTGAATACTTGTCAAAGAGGCAAGCGTTTGCTGACATGCTTTGATGTTTTGCGACGTTCACTTCTAAGTTCTCAGAGCAAGTTAATGTCCCCATGGTTACTAACACACCCTGACAATAAGCTTGGCTGATGTCAACATCTACGTGCTCTGCAAACGAAGATGTGCACAGATAGACACACAGACATACAGAACAATCTTCTAAAATTCGAGGTCACTGCTCACTGCACAGTCCTATTTGAAGTCCTAACAGTAGCAAGAGACCAGTTCTTAAGCATAATTCAGTAGTTAATCTGAAGACAACTACATGTTTTGTACAAATTTAAAATTAAATAGTTCTCTAATTTTTATTATATATATAGTGATGGAAATTTTTTATATTGATGATCATATATTGATGATTGACAATTATATATTGATATTATAACTTGATTAAGGTTTTGCTAAAGTAAAGATCAAATGCATAATTATTGGGCTATTACAGCCATATATAATCTACTAAGTAAAGAAGCTGTAGAGAAAATTTTATCTAAAACATTGTAACATTGTCTTTAAAAAAACGACTCCTGTGAGTCCATCCTTGGGATCCTTTTGCTCACAGAAGCTGTCTGTGTGGTAACTGATCATTCTCCGGAGAATTAAAGCAATTTAAAGACAAACTTTGTCTGACGTTATTCAATTTCAGTCTTCACAATAAAATGTATTCCTTGAGAACAGGAAGAAAATAATTTTCCATTACAATA
>CAIGQV010019186.1:3835263-3862754 GCA_903798115.1 Danio jaintianensis | reverse complement strand
TACAGCTTCTACAAGTGCAGTGTCCTCACCATCTACAGCTTCAACAGTGTCTACAGCATCTATAGCTACCACAGCAAATACAGCTCATATAGCTTTGGCATCTTCTATAGCTAATACAACATCTACAGTGTCGTCCGCATCTACAGTGTCCTCACCATCTACAGCTACTGCAGCATCTACAGTGTCTTCACCATCTACTGCTACTTCAGCATCTACAGTGTCCTCAACATCTACAAGTACTACAGCATCTACAGTGTCCTCACCTGCACAAATACCTGATACGATAACATTTTTGGAGTTTCGCTCCACTGACACATTTACAGTTGCACTCAGTGACTCAACCACTCAGGAGTACCAGACAAGAGCTAACAATATCAAGAATGAGGTGAGTTAAATCTATTAACTAGAACACACTAATGAGATAACGATTTTGATATTTAAACACATTGTTAACAGAAGATAAAACAACTATGTAACTGACACTCATATACTATCCTACTGTATCTTTTTATTTCAATTAAATTAATCTCTTTAATTGTCTATTATCTTTTCCAGATTGAACCAATCTACAGAGCGAAGTATCCGAACTTCAAAAAAGCCAATATCAAAGGATTCAGGTAAATACAGTGCATTGCGATTCTGCATATTTTATATACACTGTGTATGAAAGAGGAAGAGAGGGAAAAAAGGCTCCAGTATACTAATAAACAAAATCGAAGAATGAACTGAAATGATCTCAGCTTGAACAAAGTCTGTTTGAAACAAAGCAAACTTTTTGCAATCAATTGGTTTGTTCTGGAACTCCGCCTTCTTTGACCTGCGATTCTTCCCACTTGATTTGTTTCTTATTCCATGGGGGTCAGACAGGAGAACAACATTCAAAACAACAACACTAGCCACATTAATACATTGGAGAGTCAAGTAGCAGAGCTGGAACAGATATATCCGCACCTGTACGATCGATTTTGAAGAGATTTTATGGACTCGGATGGGTTCTCAGACCGGATAAGAAACCCACCTCATCTCGCCACATCGTTTTTAGGAGTTTGTGCAGACAGGCGGCGCCATTCGGTGTCTGTTCGTGACAAATACAAAAAGATGTGACATACCGCGGTGGCACTTCCCACGGAGAAAGCTTTTTGCCACATGTTTATAAAACTCTCTCAGCCGCCATTGATGTATTTAGGGGTACATGCAAGCAACGTGGCAAATTTACAACTACTGCAGCATAGGGAAGTTGGAGGGTTCACAAACAGAATACCGTCAATACACCTATTTGAATTCACCTATTTTACACTCTTTTTGTCTTCAAACGAAAAACTAAAAATAAATTAGCTTAAAGTATACCGGGGCCTTAAGGGGACAGCAAACAGAATTTGTAACACGATCGCATAAAATATTCTTGTATAACATTTCATTTTCCAGAAACGGGTCAGTCATTACTTCAACAGAGCTAGCTTTCACCTCTAGCCAATCCAACCCAACCGCTCAAGAGATTTCAAACACACTCCTGGCAGCAGTGGTTGCAGGACAAGTCAATCAACTGAACATAATTCCTCAGTCAATTTCAGCCAATAGTTCAGGTAAGCTCTATTATACAATAGGTTTACAGCCTTCAATAATTTTACCATTATGGAAAAATAATCATTTTATTTGTTATTAGTAACTATCTATAATTGTTCTTGCTTTTTGACTGGAATGATGCAAATATAGTTGATAACTGACATTTAATCTAAATAAGATTCCCTCTAATTTGCTGATCTTTTTTGCAGGTTCAGTAACAACTGTTGTTACTACAGCAGCAACAACAGCAGTAACAACAGCTTCAAGTGGATTAAAGATTGAATCAAGTGTACTACAAGCAGCATTCCTTATTATTATGTCAAAACTATTCAAGTTTTTCCTACAGATGCCTTAATCATATATCAACCAAACCTGTTTTTATCGTCAAGACACATTGTAACAAGTTAAACAAATGGAAAAGAAATTTTTTATTACATGGTACATAGTATTTGCCATTGTAGCACACTAACAAATAATGGTATTGGGCAATATAAAGATAATCTTGATATTGCATTCTTCCTCAGGAATATTATTGCAGATTTTAATTTAACAGCAGGCTGTTTTCTGGGAGGAAAAAGTGGAGCTTTTTCCTCATCCTCTTCCTAATATATGTTTTAAGTGTAATGTTAATGTAAACATTACAAAAATTATGTGTAAAGATAAATACTGCTAAAGCATCTTTTTTTTGTTAATCTCTAACATTGTAATATGTCATTTTGTTTTAATCAAATAAAAGTATTTATTAAGTTTTACGGTTTGAAATATATTGTTTTGAAAACACAGCACAATAAATAACATCAATGCTAAATATGGCTCTTACTGTCAAGTGTTCATTGCTCAAATGCAACTAGTTTACCTACTTAATCTCAGTTTTATTATTCTATTATTCTACTGTAAGAGGCTTTCATAAAGCAATTCATATGGAGAGCTCTAAGATAAAAATCTATTTATTTAAAAACTAATTACATGTCTTGGATGACACAGGCGTGTCACTCTAATCATGACATACTCAAACACACATTCTTTCATACACATTCTTTGAGAATTTTTGGTAGCTAGTCAATCCACAGAAGTATCTGCCAAACAAGTTGTAAGGGTGTAAGTGTGGATACACCCAAACGTTAAAATCAGTGAATACCCTGTATGGAAGGGGTTTTCTAACCCCTCCTGTAAGCCCCCTCTGCCATACCCAGGTATTGTAGTGTTTGTTAATGAACTGATGAATTAGGGGTTTTAAATGAGAAATGCAGTTCTATGACCAAAAGCAATGATACTCCTGTAAATCCAATGTTAACTAGGATTCATCTGACTGACAGCTGTGTTTATGGTAGGGTTATGGACACAGTGTTTATGGTAGGGTTGTCACGATACTGGAATTCGGTACCAATCGGTACTGAAATTTTAAAAACGTCCATATCCCAGGAACATTTAAGCGCTGTTGAGGGCATTCTTAAACAGCTCTGATTTACCATTGTGTTCACGTGCTCAACAGAAATGACTGTGTTTGGCCTTGAAGGTCATCAGTTCACTGAACTCACCGCTGTTTACTGAGTGTAACTATACGGGGACACTGGAGTGTTTCAAAGTCACGTCGATCATCTGGTTTGTCTATAAGCTGACATATGAGCGATCCGCTGATGAATCGCGGATTTAAAACGCTCCAGTGTCCCTGTATCTGTGGTTACACTCAGTCAACAGCAGTAAGTTAGGTGAACTGATGACCTTCACGGCCAATCACAGTCATTTTTGTTGAGCACGTGAACACAATAGCAAATCAGCGGTGTTTAAGAACACGCTCAACAGCGCTCAAATGTTAGGAAATGGACGTTTTTAAAATTTCAGCATCGATTGGTATCGAATTCCAGTATCGTGACAATCCTAGTTTATGGTTCACCCAAAAATTCTGCCCGGAAATTCTGCACCAGTTATTTACTCACCAAGGTACTGAAACCAATGCACTCCATTGACATTACACTATATTGCCAAAAGTTCTGTCTTTACATGCACATGAACTTTAATGACATCCTAATCCTAGTTGGTATGATATAATATGGAGTTAGCCCTACACCCTTTGCAGCTACAACAGCTTCAACTCTTCTGGGAAGGCTTTCAACAAGATTTACGTGTGTTTATAGAAATGTTTGACCATTCTTCTAGAAGCACATTAGTGTCAGGCACTTGGACGAGAATAGGCCTGTCAGATATCTATTTTTGTTGTACGATATTGCACCAAAATAAATTTCGATAAACGATATTACTGTCATTTTAAGACCCTTTCATGCAGCTCATTATATAATGCCAGAATGATATGATATCCTCACAATGCAAGTACACTCTTCCAAAGAACACATAATATTTCATTCTTAACAATATTTCACTTAATTACAGTCATTCATTCATTCATTCATTTTCTTTTCGGCTTAGTCCCTTTATTAATCTGGGGTCGCCACAGCAGAATGAACCGCTAACTTATCCAGCACATGTTTTACGCAGCGGATGCCCTTCCAGCTGCAACCCATCACTGAGAAACATCCACACACACCCATTGACACACATACACTACGGACAGTTTAGCCTACCCAATTCCCCTATACCGCATGTCTTTGGACTGTGAAGGAAACCGGAGCACCCAGAGGAAACCCAAGCGAACACGGGGAGAACATGCAAACTCCACACAGAAATGCCAACTGACCCAGCCGAGGCTCGAACCAGCGACCTTCTTGCTGTGAGGCGAACGTGCTACCCACTGCGCCACCGTGCAGCCCTTAATTACAGTCATGTAAATGTTGCTAGAATTGGTTTTTATGTAGGGGCGATATATATTGCATTACCAAACATGATTGAGGTCATGTCCATGTGTTGTGCGATAAGTCGATATATTGATTATTATGACAGGCCTAGACGAGAAGGGCTGGATTAGTCTCACATAGCCACTTTGGCCACTTTGAATGGTCAAGCACCACCCACTATGTTATATGACTGACAGGTTAACCAACTAAGCACATTTTGTTTAGTCCCGCACCATGTTTGTGGGCACAGAAATGTCCTCAGAATAACAGCCCATCACACAACCACAGCATGCATCATTTATTCATAAATGACGCATCAATATTCTAAATGATCTTTCAGCAAAACATAGGAAATCAGCAGGACATGTACTGTATGTAGACTTTGTTCTGAGATTCATTCATTATTTCGAAGACGCATTGATGACAGATGACTGAGTAAAAGTTTTCTTTGTTCTATAAAAGCAAGGTTTTGTTCTACTTCTGACTATTTCTGAAGCGTATTGCTATTGGCACTGATTTGATTTGATCTAGCTTGGGTGTGTCACTTTCATGGGCAAACATACTCAAAACATTCTTTGAGGATTTTGCCAGTTAATGAAACCACAGAATGAACTGCAAAGCAAGTTATATGGGTGATGGTAAGGCTACACCCAAAAGTAAAATCACCAGTGAGTATTATGCATGGTGTGACCCTCTGATGGTATGACACTCCTGTAAATATAAGCCTGACTGATGGGATTTTTGAGGGTCACTTAAACATGAGGAGAGTGTTATATCAAAGACGGAACAGATGAAACACTTATTAACAAACTCAAACTTGGACTATTTGTGCCTTACAGAGACTTGGTTTTGCTCCACAACTCCTTCGTCAGTATTTACTGTTCTGGGTTATAAAGTTTATAGACCCGATAAGGGTTAAGGAAAGGCGGAGGGGTTTTACCTGTACCTAATACCTGTATTAATCCAATGGAATGTGGGGGGTTACAATCACGATTTCTCCTCAAATGTCCTTTGCTGTACTCATCAACTATACGGACCTCTAAATGCTACAAATGTATTTGATACAAGGTTCGTTATGATGCTTAAACTATTTGAAGACATTTTCCAATGAGAGATTTTAACATGACTGGATAAGGAAGAGAGGAAGAAATTAAAAGATATTATGAATTTATTCCAAATGACACAAATAATAAATAAACCCACAAAAATAACCAGTGACTCCCAAACATTGTAAGATCTCATTTTTACCAATAATCAAGAAAGAATTGTGAAAACATTCATTCATTCATTTTCCTTCAGCTTAGTGCCTTATTTATCAGGGGTCGCCACAGTAGAATAAATCGCCAACTATTCCAGCATATGTTTTACGCAGCTGAAAAACCCATACACTCTCATTCACGCACATACACTCGTACACTACGGTCGATTTCATTCATTTATTCATTCATTAATTTTCTTTCAGCTTAGTCCCTTTATTCATCAGGGTTCACCACAACGTAATGAACCGACAACTTATCCAGCATATGTTTTACACAGCGGAAGCCCTGTACTGGGAAACACCCATACACACTCATTGAGAGAGAGAGAGAGAGAGAGAGAGAGAGAGAGAGAGAGAGAGAGAGAGAGAGAGAGACACACAAACACACACACACACACACACACACACTGATGATAAAAATTTTTGTAAATGGACAAACCAGCAGGATGAGCACATTGTAAAACATCTGAAATGTTGTTTTGGTCATTCTAAAATGCCTTAACCATTTCAGTATTAGTGTTATTATATTATTAATGACCTCCAGAATTGTTAAGAGCGTCTGTGCTCCGCGTCTCACGCCTTCAAACGCCACCACGCGTTCACTGCGTGTCAGCATTGCCTTCTGAGGCGCAAGTCGTTTATTAAATGAAGAAAAGATTCACGCAGCTTCTCCTACCTCAGCAAATTCCGTTTTTACTGTTGATATTTGGCACCATTTAATCAGGAAGTGACGATTTTGTTCTCTTTGACTCGTTGGATGGAAACGCTGCTTTATTCGCACATCTTTTATGCGATATTCCAGTTTTGCGCATAAAGTTCATTCGCATTTTTGGATGGAAACATAGCTACTGTTTGCCACATCTGCACAATTTAAGCGCGAGATGTTCTAATGTTTTTTAATCCTTCATTTAATTGTCACGATGCTGTCAGTCGTGTAACTGGCACCGCGTTCACCATCGCAAAAGAGCATGCATTCACTAAGATTAAACTAATATTGCAGCTCATGAAAAGACCATTATTGCTAAGATGACATATGAAAATAAGTTATAGGTCAATATTATTGTGTGTGTGAACGTGTGCAATATCAGACACCACCCGTGAGAACAGCAAAGTTCGTTAACTCAGTTCATCTCATTAACGTCAATCAGTGCTTGTTTGTTAGTTTTGATTAGCCTTGATTTCAAATGCAATAAATCTGTCAATATAAAACTTGTAGTAACGGTGCTCATAATTTTTGGTGAGTGTGCCTAAATTTTGGCTGGTGCGCCTAAATTTTTTAAGTTAGGAGCACTGGTGCTACCAAGCAAAAAGGTTCATTTTGAGCCCTGAATCGGATTAAGACATGTGGAGTATGCCAATTTTAGTGGCATTATTAAAGTGCAGAACAGTCATGTTTACACCGTAATCAAACTATTACCCTCGTGTAGGATTTTCACTGCATTTTGTGACAGGATATTTTATACACACACGGCTGTTTGACACAATTCTCTGCACCTACCGAGTCAGTAAAGGACCACAGACACCTGCAACGCGAAATACATAGGTTTTTTCTTTCTATTTGGCGTTCGGTATCAAATTCCATTTAAACAACACTCTTCCAGCAGTCCTTACTTCATACTAGCATCTAATACCTCAGTTTGTCAAAGGGGGCATGCATGAAATGCTCCTGAATGAAAGTGAAAGTGCCAAACTGCAGTTAACGTCGAAAAATTAAAAATGAAACACCCGAAATTACATGAAACTCCAGAGGAACGATGTTAATCGAACTATGTGCTATAACATGTAAAATGGGATCATGAAAGGAACATTCAAAAAAGCAACTCATGTAAACACCTTAATCATATTATTGGCTTATTCAGATTAAGGCAAATAATTCGATTACTGATGTCCATATAATCGTAGTCATTGTTAAAATGTCTGATTTGCTTTATGCAAAAGTAAAACATGGCAGTTCCACTTTCAAAAGATGTGATACTTTCTTTTCCGTGAAATAATATGAAACATAGGTTGTTTCATTCTTTTGCATATCAAATATCACAGTGTTTAGCATGTTATTGCGAGGGAGAGCAAATGAGGACACTATTTTATTTTTAGGGGCAAACTATGGCATTTTTGCCTTATATATATTTGCTTGTATATATTAACTTGGTGTCACACAATCATCAGAAATTTTCAAGTAAGTATGGATGTACAAAGACATACTTTCTGAAAAATGATAGTAAACCGTAAGTGAAGTTTCATAAACTAATTTCGAGAGCAGCACGTGATATGATTGAGCACGGCTGGATTCTCATCCATAATAATCCAATCAGACTGATCCAAGCTTACAATAAATAGACCGATTTTACACTACTGCCTTATCTTTGTTTTGGAAGAATCCCCCCTTCCACCCCATCTCCTCCTTTTCCTCCCTTTTCTAAGGGGAGCTCTCGAGACCTACCTGATCTCGGACCCCCTTTATATGTTTATTGACCAGGCGGGAGCCTTGGGATCAATTATCTCAGAGCTCAGGGTTCTCTTCCGGGACAGCATGCCAAACCTGCTATTAATGCCAAGCATATCTAAGTGTGAACTCTTGAAATACAGTTGAGTGAATTTCAGCAGGGACTGCAGGAAGGCCAAGAACACAATAATTACCTGAGGAATGTAGAAGTACGAGTTATGTTTACACTTCTTACCACATTTAACAAGAGAAGGCCCAGGAGTGGTCTGTTCAAAAAAATATTTTGCCAACACAATCATTATTACAATATAATACACATTACATAACTTGCTGCATATTTTAAAGTCTTACAAAGACTTTCCTCACCAATTACTCAACCTCAAATGTCTAAATTTCTTTCTTCTGCTGAATCCATCTGTTGAAACCAGCATCCATTGACAAAAACAAAATTAAATTTAAATATTTTCTTTTGTGTTCAACAGAAAGTAAGAAACTCAAACAGGTTTGGAACAAGTGGAGGATGAGTAATGATGACAATTATCATTTTTGGGTGAACTGTCTCTTCAATAATAATGATCATCATAATAATAATCTTAATAATAATGCTCTAGATAGAAGTCTACATAGATTTCCATTTGCAACAGAAAGCATTCATTAATTCATTCATTTTAGTCCCTTTATTCATCAGGGGTCGCCACAGCGGAATGAACCGCCAACTTGTCCAGCATATGTTTTACATACATACATACAACATACATACATACAACATACATACACATACATACATACAACATACATGTTTTACAGTACTGGGAAACACCCATACACACTCATTCACACACATACACTACGGCCAATTTAGTTTATTCAATTCACCTATAGCGCATGTGTTTGGACTGTGGGGGAAACCGGAGCACCCGGAGGAAACCCACGCCAACATGGGGAGAACATGCAAACTCCACACAGAAACGCCAACTGGCCCAGCCGGGACTCGAACCAGCGATCTTCTTGCTGTGAGGTAACAGTGCTAACCACTAAGCCACTGTGTCACCCCTTAACAGAAAGCATTTTACACAATATGCACATTCCAAACAGTAACACAAACAGTATCAATTGCACAAAGAATTCATCATATGCTTGTCCTGAAATTAAATCTATACTAGTGCAGCTTCTTTTAGCACTAATAATAGCTCCGATCTAACCAAACTACTCAAGTTACTCTTTAACATTCACTCCCACAATAACTAATACATTATCCATTTTCACCGGTTTTCAGTTGAACACTCTTCTACACATTTATCAGCTTTCAGTCTCACTAAGCCAGCTGTTGACAGAAAATATTCTTTAAGGAATAACAACAAGGTCTTACCGACAAAGATTAACTCCAATAAACCCAACAGTTTTATAACATCAATCCACCATCATTCCATGATTCTGAATGCGTATAACAGACCCATTAAAGCAATCAATATCACACCCATATATTATTTCAAAACCAGCCCAATATCGCACAAAAGAGACATACTAAAAAGCCAGCCTCTCATATTGTTCATGCAACAATATCTCTGGCTCAGCTGCCATTCACATTTTGTATTTATCTGAAGTAGTATTCACAAAACAAACACACAAAAAAAACATATTTCAAGAGTTCGCACTTAGATATTGTTTGATAATAATAGCAGGTTTGGCATGCTGTCCTGGGAGAGAACCCTGAGCTCGGAGATAATTGAGCCCAGGGCTCCCGCCTGGTCAATAAGCAATAAGGGGGTACGAGATCAGGTTGTTCTCGAGAACTCCCCCTGGCAAAGGAGGAGAAAAAAGGGGGAAGATGGGGTGGATGGGGGGTTTCTTCGAAAACAAAGATAAACCACTTAAAAAGGTGGTTACATTACATATTCATTCATTCATTAATTTTTCTTCAGCTTAGTCCCTTTCATCAGGGGTCGCCACAGCGGAATGAACCACTAACTTATCCAGCATATGTTTTACACAGTGGATGCCTTTCCAGCTGCAACCCAATAATGGGAAACACCCATACACTCTCACGTTCTCACACACACACACACACTCATACACTACAGCCAATTTAGTTTATTCAATTCACCTATAGCGCATGTGTTTGGACTGTGGGGGAAACCGGAGCACCCTGAGGAAACCCACACCAACACGGGGAGAACATGCAAACTCCACACAGAAATGCCAACTGGCCCAGCCGGGACTCATGACATGGCCTTCTTGCTGTGAGATGACCATGGTGCTAACCACTGAGCCACTGTGCCACCCGTTAAATGATATAGTCACCGGAAAATTTCAAGTAAACTTATATATAATTAATTTATACTAAAAATAATTTTGATTATTAATAATGAAGCGTAATCAAATTGCATGTTGTATGAAGTCTGGTGAAAATTAATTAATCATCATGTAAAATACTGTCTCTAATTCTACAATTCGTATCTATTTTGTTTTCATGTAAACAATTCCATAATAATATTATGTTTCACCAGCAGGGACCACGCCACACTTTGAGCTAGACTTTATTGTAGGGATGTAGGGATGAAAGGGATGGTAAGGGAACAGTGGGATGAAGGGGAAGGGAAGTTGGACCCCCCGATTCAACCTAGGAGGGAAGAAAGGGTTATAGGATTGTTAATGGGAAGCAAGGAAATAGAGGGAGGGAGGGTGGGTTCGAGAGAACGAGAAGAACAGTGCTAGAGGGCTGGTCTGCCTTAAATAAGTTTTTAGGGAGTAGGTGATTGGTTAAGGAGACAAAGTGAGGCGTGGTTCCACTGCCGAACCTTTGTTAACTCCATATAAATTCATATATCAAATTAATCTGAATCAAGTTTACATCTGAAGAAGGGTTGCAAGATATTGGAAAAATCTAACATTGCGATATTTGTTATTCTGCAATATATATTGCGATATGAATACAATTTGATATATTATCTACAAGCAGATAAAGATAAAAATATACAATTGAAATAATCAGTGTTTTATTGTTTTGAGTCTTCTTAATAAAAATGAAATAAATGAACTAACTAAACCTTTAAGGCAACTTCTAAAATGTTTTAATGTTAATAATATTATATTTAACAATATAATAATAAAACATTACAAAAGAATAAATGCACAACACACTGACACTAGGCTTATTGCCAAAATACGTTATATATAAATAGTATCTGAAATTTAAAAGAACAACTGGTGAATTTGTATAGGCCATGATCTGGAAAAATAATATTTCAATTAAATAAACTATATTGAATTAAATTAAAATTTAAAAATTAAACCAGTACCAGGAATCCCTACATCACACAAATAAAGATTCCCTCTTTATGCAGATGAAAGTTTCTCTGTACTGTAATGGGCAAAATATACATTATGTTGGCAAAAATTTGGTATGAGTATTTATTTTGTTCATGGTCACATCTTATGACATGTCCTGTTTTTGCTTTGCTTAGATGTTTTTGTCATGTTCAGTCTACTTCAGCGTGTTTGGTTCGGATGGGAGCATTCAAATGACACTCAAATGAAGAACACTCTTCACAGTTCGTTTCAATCCAACCAAACCTGCTAGGGTACATCTGGCCGACACATTACATATTCCGTGGAAATGCTTTGCATAAACTCACTGTTTTCTCAAAACACTGAACTAAGTCCAGTGACTAATTTGATCCATTTATTGTGACAGGTGCTATAGTGAGGACAATAAGCTGGTTGTTGCTAGATCTAACATGGTTGCGGCCGGAAGTTAACAAAAATGATTTATATTATTTATTAAATTTCCCATTAATTGTATTTTATTAACGTCTACCCCCACCCCAACCCTAAACCCAACCGTCACAGTAACGTAAAAACACTAGTTGTGCCGAGCATTACTTATGTTATCTATTAAAATACCCAATAAATTGTATTTTTTAACGTCTACCCCTACCCTATTCCTAAACCCAACCGTCACAGTACTTTAAAAATATTAATTATTGTTATACAGTGTCATAAAAAATCCTGCTATATTGATGTGCATATTGCACTTCCGGCCGGCCGTGTATCCGATCTAGACTTTACCCAACAAGCTTCTGTATAGACCATTTTGAGGAATGTAAACAATAACAATGGTCCTAACGTATTTCCTGTTTTACATTTTTAATTTCCATAGCTTCCGAGAATCCAAAAAGGTCCACGTATTGATAAATAATGTTATGATAGCTGTTTTAAAGTTAAGATGTGATTGAACTGGCTCTTGTAACAGATATGAAATAGTTTGACAGCAAGCAGGAAATGTTCATGGGCCAGTGACATCGCCATATTGAAATGGTAGCCGCAGCTCTGCACAGTTTAGTTTCAACCCTAATTAAACCCACCTGATCAAACTAATTGAGTCCTTTATGCTTGTTTGAAATCTACAGGTAAGTGTGTTGAAGCAGGGTTGGAACTAAACTGTGCAGAGCTGCGGCCCTCCAGGAACTGGCTTTGACACCTGTGGTATAGACCCTTTTCACATTTCCGGGTTTCTCAGTAGCAGAAGTCGTCATAGTTGGGTAAACTTAGAGCGCAGTGAATGGGAGAGTATGACAAATCTTTTTTTTTACAATCCTATTTGCTGAAATAATACAAGAAAAACTCCATGATGGTGTTATCAAGACTTTCAGAAAAAGGAAAAGAAAATGTGTGAGATTAATAACAGCAGCCAGAAGAGAGAAAAAAAGTCAAATTTACTGTCCTGTCCATAGACGCTGCATTAGAAACACCTCTCACAAGCGGTAATTCGGGTTTCTTTTTTGTAATTTGATGCAAAGATGATACATTCATTCATTCATTTTCTTTTCAGCTTAGTCCCTTTATTAATCTGGGGTCGCCACAGCAGATTGAACCGCCAACTTATCCAGCATATGTTTTACGCAGCGGATGCCCTTCCAGCTGCAACCCATCACTGGGAAACATCCATACACACTCATTCACTACGGACAATTTAGCTTACCCAATTCACCTATACCACATGTCTTTGGACTTGTAGGGGAAACCGGAGCACCCGGAGGAAACCCACGCGAACACGGGGAGAACATGCAAACTCCACACAGAAACGCCAACTGACCCAGCCGAGGCTCGAACCAGCGACCTTCTTGCTGTGAGGCGAACGTGCTACCCACTGCGCCACCGTGACGCCCATAAATATACATACGTTTAAAAAAAATCTAACTATTAAAAAACTTTCAAGGATTTAAGGTGCCGATGACCGTTAAACACGTCATAACAGTCGTGTGTAAAGGAGTCAGATATGATTCCTGTTTGGGTTTTGACTGCATTAACTGTAAGTGCATTTTTCACATTAAATCTAAGCATTGTCACTTTGATAGTGGGATGGTGTTGAACGTTTAAACAACATACATTTTTATACAAATGGCTCATACATTTTAATGAGAAAGCTGCTATTAAATAACCCTCCTAAGCAACCTGAGTTGGTGCTTTCATCTGTAGCTGCCTCTAGTGCCATCACGTGTTTGAATTATTAGACAACTCTGAATTATTAAAACTTTACATTCCTGTAGCATACCTTTGATTTTTTTTAAGTGTGTGTAGTAATACATTTTTGCACTTTTTTCGCGTCATATAACGGATGCGGTCCGAAGCGAATCAACGGGCCGTTTTTGAAAACGTTTCCTATGTGTCATTGGTCGGTTAAAATGACAGTCTCGCCAACAAGCTCTTATAATTGGTTGATGATGAACACCGGACAAAAGGCTTTAATATTACATTTATTAATTTTTTTTTTTTTATATTCGCGGATATAATTATTTATATATTGTCTTTGTAAATTAAATGTGTGTATCAAGGCTAATCCATACACATACACAAATAATTCGATTTTTTTTTTTTTTTTTGATACAGTTAAAACCAAGAAATTAAGTTAAAAATGCTATTTAGTGGACGTCTGTTGCAATTAGTTTTGAACGCAGCATGAACTGAGCTGACGTTTGCATGCATGCATGCGGTATGACGCAAACCAGTTTTGTTGTACCATCTGGTTACTTACCGTCAGAGTTCTGGTTACCATGGCAGCGCGGTGGAAGCTGTTGATGGTTGAATTATAAATTACCACGTCATGCATAAAGCTCGCGTTTACTGAAGTGCAATACATCAAATTTGTAATGGAAACCTGTTACACAAAAACCTGAGACTTACATGACAATAGCCTGCTTTAAAACTTATTTAAATTAGCGAGAGAAGACAATGTAGATTCAACATGAAAAATGGATGCATTCAGATCATTATGAACAGCCTGCGTGCTGTAACGCCAGTTGAAACCTATGTTGAACGTTAATCATGTGAGAATGTGACTGTAAATGAAGTAAATATGAATGAAAAACATCATGTAAGTAAACATCATATTATTTTTAACAAAATACTCCACAACAAGTTAATCCAAAAGAGCTGTGATCCCACCACATTGTGTGTGTGTATGTATGTAGGCTACTGTAAAAAACTGTGGGATCTACCATTTAAGAAGCCTCTTTTACACCTGAACATTTTTAGAGGCTAATAAAACAATCCTTAAACAAAAGGAACCCTTAAACACTCCATTGAAGCTGTAATTATACCATATCTGAGAAAAAGGGCTGGCAAACACTCCATAATATAGATGTTTCTGATTGTATTTAAATCATGTTTTCACAGCGTTGAGCAAAACAGCTAATCACAGACATAATTGAAGATGCAGATGTGTCTAAATTAGTCAAACCCACTGTTCAGTGAGCCAGAGTTTGCGTTCAGTGTTGAATTCTGCTAAATGTACAGTTTATAAGAGTTTCACTGATAGTAACAGAACTTTGTGAGATCGCGATGAACTGAAGTGAGTGAAAACTTTTTTAGAAATTAGCATAACAAGTGCAATGCATTATAAAAGACTTATAAAAATTCGTGCTGCTAAGAGGACCAATGGACGTGTACATGTTGCAGGTGACAACCACATATAAATACAGCATTTGCTGTCATATGAAATGATTGACATAATGATAACCTCATCAATAGAAGAGACAAAAATGTCACATGACAAGATTTTATTTTTAAACCTATAATCACTTCACAAACAATACTACTGAATGCAATGCAGGCATGCATTCAAAGTGACAGCAAATCAGCAAAAAAGGCTGATTGCTATTTGCAGTCAGCTGCTTGTTGAGAATTATGCGTGGAGGTTGTCTGCATTCTCACAGCTGGAGGGAACAGATCGTGTTAGTCAAGTGGGGTTTTTTTGCCCCAAGACTTCCAGGTGGCGGGCAGGGGTGTGAACATTTGAGAAGAGAGATGTTTCCTCATGCTCCCTGTCATCTTTTTGAATAGATGAGTGTAGCTGTTTTTGAGAGCCATGATAGCTGGGATTTTTTTTTTTGTTGCTGCTGCATCACTGTTGCTGGCAACAATCTCCTTTGTTTTTGGCGTGATTTATGCAATTGATCAAAGCTCATCTCAGATAATTAAGAAGACAGTGTAAGTGTATGCTGAGCTCAGAGGAGTCTGTTTGTTTCTGTGGATTTTGAGACTTGACATCCAATGGGACCATCCAGACTTTCATAAGAGACAGACGAAAAAGCAAACATTTGTTTGTATGACTGTTGAGCATTTGCAGTCTTGTATCATGTCAGATTGAGCAAAGATTGATTGTAAAAAGTTATACTAAACTTTAACAATTGGTATCCTCAATTCTAGGGGTGTCACGGTGACGCAGTGGGTAGCACGATCGCCTCACAGCAAGAAGGTCACTGGTTTGAGCCTCGGCTGGGTCAGTTGGCATTTCTGTGTGGAGTTTGCATCTTCTCCCCGTGATGGCGTGGGTTTCCTCCGGGTGCTCCGGTTTCCCCCACAGGTATAGGTGAATTGAATAAGCTAAATTGGCGGTAGTGTATGTGTGTGAATGCAAGAGTGTATGGGTGTTTCCCAGTGTTTGATTGCGGCTGGATGGGCATCCGCCACGTAAATAACATATGCTGGATAAGTTGGCAGTTCATTCCGCTGTGGCGACCTCTGATTAATAAAGGGACTAAGCCAAAAAGAAAATGAATGAATGAATCCTCAATTCTCAAAAAATTAAGCATTGTAATTAAATGTAAAGTTGATGTGATGGTATGTTAAAAACACATCTGTCCCAACATTTTCAGAGTCTGTTGCTGCCATCAAAATCCAAATAAATGTATATTTCCTGAATACAACTCATTTGGTCAGTGAAAGTATTGACATATTTTCTTTGTACTTTAATTAAATAAAAGTTAAAGGGTCATGAAAACCTCAATTAAATGTTCTGAGATTTTAACAGATTTATATGTTCAACGTCAATTAAGACAATGGAATGTATCTTAGGTAAGTTCAAAATTCTCCCGCAACGCTTTTATATGCTCATTTAATTAGGGTAAAACTGGCTAATTTTGAGTTTTTTGGTTCTGGGTTTAAAATATGCATTGGGTCAATGTCACGGGTTGTGAAGTGACATAGGGCTGGAAGTACTTCAATGTCTCATTATTCACAAGATTATGAGAAAACACTACTGTGAGCTGTGGGACTGTGCAGCACTTAAGCATTCATGATGGCAGTGTTGACAAAAGTACAGACTTCGATACCAATTGGTACTGAAATAAAAAATAAATAAATTATGATCGGAGCATTTCCCACTTGCTATTGAGTGGATTTTTGAGTGGATGTTTTCACAAGTATTTGAAGGCTGTATCTATGAGCTGATCCCTCAGCGGATCGTTCATATCTCTGACATGACTTTCAAATGCTCCAGTGTTCTGAGGACTTTTCTGACCTTTCAGTGTACAGTATGTATGTGTGTGTGTCCTATTTTAAAATTTTGCAAAACTTGCATTTCCTCACATTTTACTTCTGATTTACTTCACATTTACTTCTGATTTTTAGTCAGGGTCACTATGTGCCACCGAAATAAGCTCTCCACTGTTTTCACTGCTTGCCCTGACACACCGTATCTTGTACCTTCATGGCTATCCATGCCCATTTAAGTTGCATTTGTTAAACAAAAATTACAGACTTGAGGTAGACTTGAACTCAAGGAGGGGTTGTTCATGACCCTTTAAAGCAGGGGTCTCCAAACCTGCACAGTTTAGCTCCAACCTCAAACACACCTTAACAAGGTCTTACTAGGTATACTTGAAACTTCCAGGCGGGTGTGTTGAAGTTCAGCTAAACTCTGCAGGCCCTCTAGGGCCGAGGTTGGTGACCCCTGCTTTGAAGTGTCATGAAACCCTCCTCTTTTGGTTCAAGTATACCTAAAAAAAAGCTTAAATGGGCTTGGATAGCCTTGAGAAGGTAATTGGGTTTGTCAAGGCAAGCAGTGGAGAAAGAGGAGAGTGAGCAACCATCATCTCTCAGTGGCCCATACTGACTCTGACTAAAATCAGAAGTAAAATGTGAGCAAATGATAAAAGATTTTTATATTTAAAGAGTGCTTATTTATAAAATTTAGACACATGCATACCTGCTTTGAAAGGACAGAAAAGTCATCAGCCACTGGAGCATATTAAAGTCGTGTCTGTCAGTGTTTAAACGTCGTGTCAATTTGCTGATGGATTAGCTGATAGATGCAGCTTTCAAATCCTCAAATGTCCACCATGAGCACCCTTGTAAACCAATGATCATTACAGCCAATCTCAGTCTTATGTGTTGAGGGCGTGAACCTAATGGCCAATCAGTGGTGTTCAAGAATCCACTCAGTATCACTTAAAATACAAGCGGAAAATGCACTTTGCAGGATGCAGAAAATCATCACATTTTGTACATTTCAGTACAAACTTGTAGAAGTTGGTACTTGTGACAACTCTACTGGCGCCCCAACCCATCATGAATGCCCAACTACTGCACAGTCTCACAGCTTGACTGAATAATTCAGAAACAGCTCTTCTCATATGATAAATAAACTTAGTCTCATGAATAGTAATTAGACACCGATGCACCATCATAGTACTCAGTCAAGTGACGCTGCCCTGATATAAATTACAAACCCAGAAGATGAAATTAGGAGGGAAAATCTCAAAATTATACAGCTGTTCACATCTTAATTGATGTTTACACATAAATATGATAAAATCGCAAAAGATTTGTTGAGGGTTTCACGACCCTTTAAAGATAATTAACATTCCTTATTTTATTGCGTTTTAGGAAAATGTTTTTAAACATTTGAAGCTCATTTGACACTCATGCGGTTTTCTTCTAAGAGTTACTGTATGCGTTAGATCTGAGATTGATGATAAAAGGCATATATTTGCAATGTTGCTTTAAACCTATCCATCCATCATCAACTGATTATCCAGGGCCAGCTCTCTGGGTCAGCAGTCTCAGTATGGTGCTCCAGACTTCCCTCTATCTAGATACTTTCAGCTCCCAGGCAAGTTCCCAGGCAAGTCTTTTTGGTCATTACTCAAAGCGCATTAGAATAAAGGTGAGAGTAGGAATGAAGACTGACCGGTACATCAACCGAGACCTCCCATCCTTCCCTCGCTCATGAACAAGACTACACGATACTTAAACTCCTCCACCTGGGGCAAGGACTCACCTCCAACCTGGAGATGGCAAAGGACTTGAACTGCAAAGCCATTAGCCTTTACTTCTTTTCTGTGAGAAGTTAACTTCCCCTCACCATAATCATCAGTTTCTGATGATTGAATTCAGTGCTCTCTGCTTTATAACTGTTCAGTTGTATTATTCGAGTGTTTGAAATTATATAATGTTGTACACACTCGTTTCCTTATCATATTACTCTAAATATGGCATAACATTACATTACGAATTTAGTGTCATGATAAGAAGCTCTTGATTAACCACATGCATTGAAAAGCTGAGAAATGTCACAATACAGCAATGCATGCCACACCTGTAGTCTCTGTTCTCACGTCAAATGCCTGCGCACAAACTGTACAAACTAGTGTAACAGCCACATTCTCTGACCCATAGAAACATAACAGTCTTAAAAAGAGACCGGAGTTTTTTTTTTTCCTTTGCACAACAAAGTGTTCAGTCTTTTCCTTGTCATGGGGCATCTGCTTGATTGATAAACAGGTGTTATGCACGGCTACTATGACACCCTGTTCAAAGAAAGCAACAGGATGTTTACTGAAAGACACATAAATACAGGTATTAACTTTGCTGTCATGGTCATTCTCAACTTATGACTCATTTGCTAGCATGTCTGGTTTTTACAGATGGATTTAATATCACGTCAAAAATACTTATCAAATACCAGAGTTAATACCACAAAAATACATTATAACATCAAATCCCAATGGAAATATCGAAAGCTTTCAAATAAACAGCTAAATTCATAAACAAATGGTCTAAAAAACGCTGAAATGATTTTAAAAACTAATAAAACAAGTTACTGGAGAAATCAGATTGTATAATCAATGTCATGTTAGATTGTTCATGTAGAATTTTTATTTTATAAACCAGTGTACTTTAATGCTTGAAACTAAGGGTTTCAGTATGTAATGCAGTTTATTTTATAATATTTATTGTATTTTATTTATTGGCATTATAGTTGGCATTTCTGTGTGGAGTTTGCATTTTCTCCCCGTGTTTTCCTCCGGGTGCTCCGGATTCCTCCACAGTCCAAAGACATGTAGTGAATTGGAAGAAGTAAATTGGCCGTAGTGTATTGACCTTATTCTTCAATGCGGAAGTGCGCTCGTTTTTGCGATTGTTTTAGAACTACCGATTCAGCTGCCTATGGGAGAAATGACTAGGAATACTAAACGGCAGAAAACGGTCAAACTACTTACTCTACAAACAAGTGTTTGCATGACTATACAGACAAAGTAGAATAATATAATAAGAAAATGTCAGTTTGCAACATCAAGCAGCAGAACGAGCCATTTTTAACGTCTAAAAATGAATGGAAGCGAATGAGACTGGAAGTCTCGAGCCAAAAAGATTCCAATGCCTGCGTCCGCTCGTAGGTGAAGAATACGGTGAATAAGTGTGTGTGAATGCGAGAGTGTATGGGTGTTTCCCTGTACTGGGTTGCGGCTTGAAGGGCATCCGCTGCGTAAAACATATACTGGAATAGTTGGCGGTTCATGCCGCTGTGGCGACCCCTGATATATAAGGGACTATGCCAAAGGTAAATGAATGAGCTGATGTAAATTTGTTTTAACTAATAATAATAGTAATAATATTATTAATAATAATAAGTAATCTATCAAATGCACTATTAAAAGAACGTCATGTAGAATAAAATAAATATCTCAAAATATATTTTCTGATACATATTTACATCCATTTTTACAGGAGAAAAATAAATAAATCCTGACCCATTGTTGTTTTTGATTTGTCAATAAGCAATTTACAGGTGTTCCATGTGAAAAATTTATGTAATATATGAAGAATTCATAATAATAATAATAATAATAAGTTTAGAGGGCGGCACGGTGGCTCAGTGGTTAGCACTGTCACCTCACAGCAAGACGTTTGCTGGTTCGAGTCCTGGCTGGGCCAGTTGGTGTTTCTGTATGGAGTTTGCATGTTCTCCCCGTGTTGGCGTGGGTTTCCTCCGGGTGCTATGGTTTCCCCCACAGTCCAAACACACGCGCTATAGGTGAATTGAATAAACTAAATTGTCCGTAGTGTATGAGTGTGTGTGTGAATAAGAGAGTTGTGGCTGGAAGGGCATCCGCTGCGTAAAGCATATGCTGGAATAGTTGCCGGTTCATTCCGCTGTGGCGACCCCTGATAGATAAGGGACTAAGCCGAAGGAAAATGAATGAATGAATGAATAATACGTTTTGAAATAAACATGCTGTGTTCTGGAATTAAGGAAAATATGCGTTGAATAAACAGAAGAGAAACAAACAAACAAAAACATGAAAATAACATTATAATAAATAACCAGGTCATCATAAGATTTTCTTATTCACATTTTCCAGCCTATGTCTTCAGCAGATAATCATGCATTTGTTCTGTACTTAATTTACTGCTTTCTGGGAATCTGAAGCATGTACGACGTTATCTTCATCCTGTTCATCAGTGCGTTTACATTGGCAGGGTCAAGTTTCTACTCTGATCAGAAGTGAGCACATGTCAGTTTAAAGATGCACAATTATTCATCAGATGATGTTTACCAGCAATGCATATTTGCATTTATGTGAAGCAGGGAGTGGCTCTGTTTTAATTATGCGGGAACAACAGGTGTAGAGAGCCTGAAGCGGCACAGAGTGCAAAAAAAATGTTTTAAATAAAACAATAAAAATAAAAATTATTTAAAAAATTAAAAAAATGTTTTAAATAAAAAATGTAAATAAATAAAAGGCTTTAAATAAAAATTAAAACACTATTTCAGCTTTCTGCTAATAATTGCATATTTAATTCAATGTGCTTCTTACTCTTTCTTTTTAATGGTGAAATGTAGCAATTTGAGTGAAAAGAATTAAAAGATTTATTTTTGCCTGGAGGAATTACTGTTACACACAGCTTCTAATGGTTCGCGTGTTTAAGATAATAAGTTTAATATGTTTAATTAGCTTATTAAGTTATTTTTAAAATAATAAGAGTAATAGCACAGACATGGCTCATTCGATCAGAATTTAGAAAACTGAAGATTGCAAATAGTTTTAGGTCAAAAATGAGATCTGGATCAAATATATACATATATTTTGTACAATAAAGCATATTAAATACACTTCTTAGCACAGGGGTTGTCAAACTCTGTCCTGGAGGGCCGGTGTCCTGCAGGCTTTAGGGCCAACACTAATCAAACACACCTGAACATGCTAATCAGTGTCTTCGAGATCACTAGAGATCAATAAGCAGGTCTGTTTGATTAGAGTTGGAGCTAAACTGTGCAGGACACCGGCCCTCGAGGACCGAGTTTTCCCACCCGTGTCTTAGCAGAATACAATAAAAGATACACCGATTTGGAAAGACTGATGTAAGACAAAGCATACTCTGACATGAATAGTATTTTTCTGACACAAATTGTATTTTATTTTAAATAATTAAAACCTTCTTGCTGACAAATGGGTAAAAGTGAATAATGGCCAAGTATAACGATTCATTCATTCATTCATTCATTTTCTTTTCGGCTTAGTCCCTTTATTAATCTGGGGTCGCCATAGCGGAATGAACCGCCAACTTATCCAGCATATGGCAGTGGACGCCCTTCCAGCTGCAACCCATCACTGGGAAACACCCATACACTCCCATTAACACACACATACACTACGGACAATTTAGCTTACCCAATTCACCTATGTCTTTGGACTGTGGGGGGAAACCGTTTAATTATGTTTAAATATGATTAGTTTGAAATATATCTGACATGTTTTGGTGAATAAACGTCCAACGGATGTCTGTACAAATGTATAATAGTTAATATTTTTGGGTCAGAAACATTAAAACAAAAATAATCTAATAAACAGATAGAGAGCTTTATTATATTTTTGTTTCGATGCTCCAATTTTCACTTTTGTCTGACCCACATCATCAAGTAACGTTAAATTAGACATGTGAAGTAAAACGTGCCTCTGCTTTAAGCATTTTAATCTGTCTTTGTTTCAAATGTAATCACTCATATTCATGAAGTGCATTTTTATTTTTAGTATAACAAGTCTGTGCTGACGAAAACTGATAAAAATCAATGGCAGACATTTTGACGTTTTTATATCACAATAATTGACATTTTTTCAAAAATCTCGTTTACATAAAAATAATTGGCAGTAAAAAAAAAACAACACCCATTTATGAGTGATAATTGATAGGCTTGGTTATTGCACAAGCTTGTGTGCATCCACCGTCAGCCATGACAGTAAAGCTTGAGCTGTTTTCAGTATAACAGAGACATCTTGTGGTTTAGTTTTATTTAACAGGGGTGTTCCGTTTTTATATTTTTGAATCCAATACCTTTAAATATTGCATGGTTTGAGGTTTTTTTGTACTCTTTTTTTCTCTTCCAGGATAGACTAACCAACCAATTAACAAATAATTACTAATAAAAGTACATTTCGAAAAACGTACTTCAGTCATAATTCACTTCAGTAGTAATTTAAAGTTAAAATGTATAGCCTAGACATTTTAAAAATAAACATTTTACCTGTCGTGTAGGTAAATGGTCTGTGTAGTTGGACAGTTGAGCTCCAGCAAATCAGTATTGAGGTGACTTTGACGGTTACAGATTTGAAAAACAAAAAGGCGGGAATAACGAGTTTGAGCTCATGACGACGACGGTGAAAATAAGTGCGTTTTAAAAAAACTATATTATGTATGCCTCATTTATGTATTTGAACACTAGTTTAATCAGACTTCATTCATTCATTTTCCTTCGGCTTAGTCCCTTTATTCATCAGATGTCTTCTTGCTGTGAGGCGACAGTGCTAACTACTGAGCCACCGTGTCGCCATCAGACTGAATAAACTACAACAAAATCAAATAACAGAATCAGTTTCATTAAAACATAAAATAAGCGACAGTAGATTTTTTTATATATAGGTTCGTTTTTTTGTTAAACAAGAGCCTATATTGTTATATAAAAAATACCAAGAATATTTTATTTTTAGGGCCTCACGGTGGCGCAGTGGGTAGCACAATCGCCTCACTGCAAGAAGGTCGCTGGTTCGAGCCTCGGCTGGGTCAGTTGGCATTTCTGTGTGGAGTTTGCATGTTCTCCCCGTGTTGGCGTGGGTTTCCTCCGGGTGCTCTGGTTTCCCCCACAGTCCAAAGACATGTGGTATAGGTGAATTGGGTAAGCTAAATTGTCCGTAGTGAATGAGTGTGTATGGATGTTTCCCAGTGATGGGTTGCGGCTGGAAGGGCATCCGCTGCGTAAAACATATGCTGGATAAGTTGGCGGTTCATTCCGCTGTGGCGATCCCAGGACTAAGCCGAAAAGCAAATGAATGAATGAATGATTTTATTTTTATTTAATGCGCAATTTTAAACATTAACAATAGAGGTCGCCCATGTTTAGCTTACCTGCCCTGTTCATTACTTCAACTCTTGTTACTGTTATTACAATTATTTAGTCTTCCCCTAGTGAACAACACATGCTTGTTTAGTCCAATACCCCAATACCAGTTTTATAATAAAACTGTGGTTAAACAAATAGTAATCAGTAATGTCGCTAAATGTATGAGTAACACTATAATAAAGCCATGGTTAATTTTCATGAGCGTAATGTTAATTAATTCTAGAGACAAACTTACAATGAATTAAAAAAATTGGCATTCATAGTAAACTCTATAGTGTTTTTGATCCATAAGTGTACTATGCTCAGGGTGTGTGAATCACAGGGAGGTTTGGGGGGCATTGACACCCCTTAATTAAGGCTTGATCCCACTGAAGGATGTCAAAACAAGATGTAAGGGGGGAATCCCTTTGAATCTGAGAAAAAGTTCAGTATTTTAAATAATAATGTTAATAATTAAAATAATAGATATCCATTTGACCACCCCTAAAACGGTTCATACCATTGTGAATGCTTAATCACGCCAATCAGTCTATGCCAGAAACCGGCAGATTCAGAGCACCAATAGACACCGTAAGAGTTCACAAGACTGATTTCTCATAAAATAGGTGTTTGTTTCTACATAACACCTACAAGTAAAGTCAAATTAGATGCATAGTTTGTATAGTTTGACCTAAAGTAAGCCGAAAATAGCTAATCAGGTCAGAATACACTATAGCCTATCCCACAAAACACTGAAAACCTAAATATATTTTATAAATAAATTAGATGTAATTTAAATAAATACATAAATTTGATTCACGGAAGCATGTATTACACAAACTAACATTACCCAAAAAGTTGACCCCCCCACCCCCGACCAAGTAGCAAAGAATTCTGTCCCAGATTTGGCACAAATCTGCCACAGCAGGCATTCATCCAGCACTGGCATACAGCATGTGGGCCAAACATGGCCCTGGTTTGGCAAAGGTGGCACCGTCTTTAAGGTGGCACACAATACTTGGGCCAGATGTAAAATGTAGTATTTGGCCCAGATGTTAATAATTGATATGTGGGCCATTTACGTTTGGCCTGTCTTGACCCACATTTAAAATACATTTTTATTATTTTCAAATAAAGAAATAAAATTCTACCAATCAGGTCGATTCGAGAAAAAGCATGCCCACAGCACCCAAAAGTGCAATGATTCATGGGTTTTTCAATTTCATTGCAGTTGTGACACAACAACATATCTGGCCCACTTCAGGCTCAGTTATGGGTTATTAACTTGGCTGAGACTTGGCCCAGATATGGTCCATGATTGGCCCTTGTCTGGAAGCCAGACTTGGCCCAGTCATGTGCCGTAATTCACTGCGGCATGTGGGCCAAGCAAAATCTGATGGTGTGGGACAGAGTTGGGCCAGAGATATTTTGCTATGTGGGGATCATCAATGTATAATTCGCACACTGACTATGCTGTATATATTATAGTATTTATAATGCTTTTGTTTATGAATGCTACAGTATAGTATTAACTATAGTGAACTGATAAACTAATAAATACTGTAAATGGGTGCATTGTAGTATAATATATTTTAAAACTAGTACAGCGTTGGGTTGTTTATATTGCGTAGTTGTATTACAACAGCAACTGTAGAATTTCAACATCTTAATTCAAGTACTTTACTATACTATGGTTCAAAAGCACTATAGTATTTACTATAAATTACTCATGTTTATCATGTGGGTTGGTTTTTAAAACTACATAAACACACATTTTTGTGATGGACTTTGGCTCAAAACAACTGTTTGTCTGCTCATATGCAAACAACAACATTCATATCATTGCACTAGATATATTTTATGTTTCCTGGTATCTGTAATAAAGAAATAATAGATACTGTTGGTACTATCTGAATAATTATAACGGTGAAAGAGAAACTTTTATTTTGGAAAGTACCTGTTATGGCACTGATAAACATATTGGTCTTTGGTTTCTCACCAAGCACATGACTTCGAAGAACCCAGAGCTCAGCAGTGCAACCAAAAAAAACACCAAACAATATGCTGACTGTGGGTTTTATGCATCTATGAAAGAGTACTGGAAATCCCTGTATTTTTCTTTGAATATGAAACAAACTAGTGTCCCTCATTGTTTATCATATAAATGTATTAGTTATGTCATTTGGTGCATGTTGATGATACTATGAAAGTTTTACTTAACCCATCTTGTTATTTGGTTATTTGTATTTGTATTTGGTTATCATTTTAAGCTCAGCTATTCATGTAGATAATGAATTTACTGAAGATTGAAAATGAAAGTGATTTGTTTTAGGCAAATTAGGTTTTCTGCCTACACAACCTGTTCCTGATAAATTATTAAAAAGCTTGAGATGCTAAATAAATACCCATCTCATGCACCAGAAGTTATTTACTTGACAGCTTGTCTGCACATATACACAAATGAACACACGCGATTGCTTTTGCTTTCACTTCTTAATAGCTTTTACTTTCACTAGCATGGTTGTGGTGTTGTAGATTTAGAAACAATACACAAAAAAGGCAGCTTTGTTATTGAAAGTTTATTTTGCAATATGACTACATTTCTCTAAAACAGCACATTTAAAATGAAACGAAAATTCTTTTTTAATTATTTTAGACTTTATGTAAAAAATAAAGTCTGATATTTTCATTAACCCAAATGTAGTATATGTACAAAAACTTTCTTAATTATTTAGGATAGTCAATCAAAAGATCATTTTTATGACGTTGTAACAGAATGTAAACAAAACTTAAATTATCAGCTAACGGTTATACAAAGACTTACAGTGCTTAACACACAAAGAAGCATAAAGAAGAATAGAATAGTAAACATAATATTTCTTTAAAATGTCTTTAGTTTTTTTAACCTCCATGGCACTTCTGGTAGGTGATGAACGTGGCGCCGGGCTCCACCTGGAGATCACACAGCTTCTGCTGCAGTTGAACTGGTTTGCCATTAAAGGTCAGATTCCCACATCCCACAAGATCTGGTTTGAGCTTCTGTGCTTTCTTCTGGAGTTTCCCAATGGTGTCAGTGCTCCTAATCTTAACAGCAATCTTTTTTCCCTTTGAGCCATCGAAGATGTTGACAAAGAAACTTTTGGGAGCTGGAGAAACAGGCTTTTCAACCTGGAGAACAGCGTGGCTGGTGCTTTCCAGCGGCTCATGATAGGGAACAGGCACCGTGTTTTTAGGATCTCCTCTGACATGCTGCCTGGCTCCACATGCTGGAGTCTGGAAAACATTTGGAGTCTGAAAGAAAACATAAAGGCATTGACACAAGCATCTTCAGCTGATGGATCACATTAAATATACATACAGGTTGGTTTACACTTCAAATACACTTCACTGAACATGTACACATAGACAGCACCTATATACTATATAACTGCAGGTTAGCTATGTTTATATATAATAACTTTAACTGTTTAAAGCTATTAGTTACTAGTTAATTAGTTA
>CAIGQV010019186.1:3777387-3827307 GCA_903798115.1 Danio jaintianensis | reverse complement strand
ATTTTTACATTTTTTTTTACTTTTGATAAAAATTCTACCATTTTTGAGGATTCAAATTCGAATGTAAAAACAATTAATTTAAAGTCTCTCCAGATAAATATCGTTGTCTGATAACATAAAAATAAAGTTTATAACAATAAAAGCCAATAACAACAATAAATATTTCATAATTTATATATTATTTTATTTTATTACTTTTTATAAAAATTCTACCATTTTTGAAGGATTCAAATGTAAAAAAATAATTCCTTTTAAGTCTCTCCAGATAAATATTGTTTTATGATCTTTAAAAAATAAAGATTATATCAATAAAAATACATCAACAACAATAAATAATACATAAAATAAGATTTTTAAACAACTTAATTTTGATAGAAATTCAGTTATTTTTTAAAATATTCAAGTATATTAGTTTAACAGTTCAATATTAGTTAAAAGTTCAATATTCGAGCATATTTAAGTAAATGTCCAAGAGTGACTCTAATGTGTCCAATTCTGCATCTTATGTCTTGAGGTAAAGGAATAGTTTGACTTCGAAAAGTTTATTTGAGCCCTGATCCCATTCTGCTTGCCATTTGAAAATGAGTGAAGAACAAGAGTATTAAAAGCTTTAATGATGTTTGATCTAAAATTAACTGAACAATATTAAACGAGTCTCTACATTGAAATGCTTTTAAAATAATCTTACCCTTGTTGGCAGCCGTCCTATAATCGTAGCCATGATGTCTAACACAAGAAATCTTTCTTTCTGGTCTTTCTTCTGTGCTGTTTGCTGTGTGTTCAGCTTGGTAAACTGAAAGTGTTTTTTTATATGAGAATTAAACTCCTCCCCTTATGATGTGACGGATTTCCTTTGCCAAGTTCACCAGAGGCCACCTGAGTTCACCTAACTATGAAAAACTTTAGTTGTGGCATGGGTGGGGGAATTTGTATTAAAAGTTGCATGGTTTGGGACTCAAAAACAGATCATGTTACCTTAGCATCACCTGAGATACTGATCATGAAAGCATTTCACATGATAATAAATATTGGCACAATAAACCTTACCGAACCATTGGAAAGTCCCCTGGGTTTTTTTATGTCCATTTTGAAAATGAAACCTCTTTTACAATTGAAAACAATAAGACAGCTACTATATATATATAAACAGAAACTAAACACATTAAGATGATTTAGGAAATGCATTTGAATTGTATTTTCATATAAATTTCTTTTTTTTTTTAATGATGTCTGGAAGCAGGTTTTTAGCAAATCAATGCCTTTATTTACCTTTTGATTCTGTACAGATATTACATCAGGCTCAAATTTCTCAGCATTTTGTTTTATTACATTGGCTGATATATAAAGCAGTCCACATTGAATCGCAGACACAACATTGAGACCTCCATTCTTGTCCATTCATTTTCTTTTCGGCTTAGTCCCTTTATTAATCAGGGGTCGCCACAGCGGAATGAACCGCCAACTTATCCAGCATGTTTTACGCACCAGATGCCCTTCCAGCTGCAACCCATCACTGGGAAACACCCATACACACTCATTCACACACATACACTACGGACAATTTAGGTTACCCAGTTCACCTATAGTGCATGTCTTTGGACTTTCTTGCTGTGAGGCGACAGCGCTACCCACCGCGCCGCCCCTCCATTCATCTTGTTTTTTTAAATATAAGTGATTATGTATTTGTTGAAAAAAAATGTCCGATTTAAAGTGCAAATCACATTAATCATTTTGACCGGTTTAATGCTTTTATTAACAGTAGTGTTCATGTTTTAAAACCTGTTAATGTCCTTTTGTCTGAGTTTGAATATCACAAATCATCTATTTAAAAATAGTTTCTATTATTTTAATATATAAACTCTGACCTCAGTTAACCTCACAGAGTCTAAATCAAGAATGACAATGAAATGTTTTATTGCTTAATTTGAACAGTCATAATTACTCCCTAATTACAGCCTTTTGGTACAAAAAAAAACAAACATTAAAGTACATATTTAACCTAAACCCCACACTGACAAAATTAAACAAAATATATCCCATTTCTTTCAGCTTAAGTGACACATTTGACTTCTATAGCTAATGCTGCATTATTCCAGTGATTAAATCAAAATCCTCCGAACCTGATAGAGACCGGCAACAGCATAAAGACCAGGAAACATATTGTGTATATATAGTACACATATATACTATGATACAGCCCACAACATGAGAATACAAATCAACAGATAGAGAGAGAGGGTGGGGAAAAGCACTATGGTCCTATAACCAAGTCTCTTTAACCTCCACAGCACTTCTGGCAGATGATGAATGTAGCCTGCAGCTTCAATTGGAGATCCCACAGCTTCTGATCAAGTGGAACTGTTTTGCCATTGCAGACCAGATACAGGTCCTCTATGTACTCTGGTCTGAGCTTCAGGACTTTCTGTAGCATTTCCCTGACGGTGTTAGTGCTCTCTATATCCACAGTCTTCTTTTCCTTTGGGCCATTACTGACGCTCACAGTGAGGATTTTTTCATCTGGCAAAACAGACTTTTGAACCTGGAGAAAGACGTGGGTGGTCTTTTTCAGTGGGTAGTAGGGATCAAGCTCAGTGTCTGTAACGGCTCTGTCACAAGGCAAGGGTTCACGTCCTGGATTACAAAACCTATGGAATCGAGCCTGAAAATGAACCAAGATATTTATGAGTATATTACAATATATTACAAAAGTCTATTATTAAGCTTAATGTTGTTTAATATAATCAGAATACCATGACTAATGTTAAATGAGTTTCTCCATTGAAATGCATTTAAAATAATCTTACCAATCGTGGAAGAGTAGCTGTAGCCATGCTGTCTAACAGAGGAAATCTTTCTGGTCTTCTGTGTTGTTTGGTGTGTTCTGCTCGATTTACTGCAACCCTGTTTTTATCATCTCGTCTCAAACTCCACCCAATCCTTTGCAAACTTCACCACAACACTTAACTATGAATACTATTTAGCGAAGTTATGTCTGCCGGAAATTATTTTATAAAGAATACCGCTGAAAAGTACCCATCACGTCACCTCTGTGTTCAAAAAGCACCTGAGATACTGATAATGAAAGCATTTCACAAGTTAATAAATATTGTCACATTAAATCTTACCAAACAATTGGGAAGTCCCCAGGGTTTTTAATGCACATTTTGAAAATGAAACCTCTTATACCACTGAAAACAATAACAAAGACAGTTCTTTAACATATGAGACGCAGAAAATAAACACATTTATATGATTTAGGAAATCCATTTTCAGATACATTTCTAAAAAAGATGCCTGGAAACGGGTTATACCAACACACATTTATTTGCCTTTAAATTTGCTGTACAGATATTACACCAGACTCGAGTTTCTCAGTGTGTTGTTTTATTACAATGGCTGATATATAATCCGGTCGACTTTGAGTCACGGACCAAAAATGATTAGACCTCCATACTGAATTGATCCACAAAAGATTTCAGCATGTCGATCTTTGAGGAGATTTTTGCACATCTGTAAAGAGAGATTCTCTAGGAGCTGCTGTTGGTTTTCTCTGTGCTTTTCTTGACTTTAGGTGGTGTTTTCTGCACCATGGAGAGTGTGTCTCTTTTCTCAATCTTCCTCAGCTGTTTCTTCTTCATCCTCTTGATCTTTGCAGTATTTTTAATCTGAAAGGGGCAAAACAGGAGAGAGTTAGGAACATAAAGAAACATGGGGCATTGTTAAGGCTGATTTATACTTCTGTGTCAAGAGCACACGTATGGTCCGGTGCAGCCTTCGCGTGGTCGCATAGCCCTCGCCGTGGCCGAAGCCGAAGCTGACCTCTCAAAAAATTTAACTACACATCGCAACGACGCGTAGCGCAAGCTCCGTGATTCGTCGGCTTGGTAGTGCTGACGAGTGTGGGCAGGACCGAGAGCCGTGCGAACTCGTTGGAGCGAGTGTTTACAAGTGTCGAGTCCTGTGAAGGAGCTCCAGATGGAAAGTTTTGTTTTGTGATTACCTTATGATTAAAGTTGTTGCCCGCCTCAAAAGAAGCAAGTGTGAGCCACTTGTACATTAAGGTAGCGTTCAGAAAAAACAAAAACTCGACACAGAGGAACATAAAAACCTACTGCCAACTAGTGTTTTGGAAGTGTTATTGCAGAGCAACACAAACAGCACGCAGAAGTATAAATGCACGGCAACGCATGCGCCGTGGGTTATGCCGATCAGTCGACGCAGAAGTATAAACCAGGCTTTAAGCTGCGGTCATACTGCACTTTTCACCCCATAGACTTCCATTCATATGCATGCGAATGTGACAAACCACAAACGCAAGCTCGTGCGACAAGTTTTGCTGCTTTGGAAAGTTTAAGCTTGGTAAACTCTAACCTGCAAAATCACATCACGTGGCTGCATGAGACCAATCGAAGATCAAAACATGACCTCTCTTTACAGAATTGTAAAATATAGATCAATCGCTCTCCTTTATTAATGTCTTATCATCTTGTTTAATCCCACCCCTTTTGTCAGCACCATATGACAGAATTTTGCAAGCTCAAACTCTTAATTTGACCGCGGCTTAACCTGCTCTACCAAATGGTTGACCATATTTTGACTGGTTTTAAATAATGACTGTTAAAGTGATTTAAAGAATGACTGTTTTAAATAATAGTTTACACACACAGCATTGTTGGTTTACAAAAAAACTAAAAATCTAACATAATCCTGTTGCACTACTACACTTGATTTTGGTTTTATCGTACAAAAAAACCCAAGAAAACATCTTATATGAGAATCTGAAATATTTTATGGCATACTTCAAAAAATAAAGATGATTTAGTATTCAAAAATGTTTTATTTTGATTATATAAATTGGTCTTACACTTCATATTTTTCATAGCATATGTATTAATTCCGGTACTTTTACCATAAACGGACATAAACCATTTGGTAGAGGTTGAAATTAAAAAAATGATGGGATGTGTTAAAAAAAATAGATTGAGTGTGTTAACTAGCGACATTAGGAGTTAAGAAATGCAATCCAAACAATTTTTTTTCTTGCTGGGGTAGTTAAAGGGTTAAGAAACAAGTAGGGCTTCCTGCTATTAATAGACTAAAGAATAAAAAAAAAAAAAGAATCACAGAGTCAGTAATAAAGTTCATAAAAGTGCTAATAATTACGTCGTGTTGACAATCCAAAGTATGGAATCATTTTGAAAAGGTAAAATATAAGTCCAAAATGACTGACAATAATAATTACAAAAGTACAAAACATTTTTAAACTTTTTTTTGTTTGCACCTAAAAAGCTTTTATGCCAACTTGACCCGACTTCTCCATGTCTGATTTTTTATTTTTATTTTATTTCTGCAGTTTGTGGTGTATTTGTTTACTTATTGGCTTAGTTAATTAGTTAACTTAATTTAAAAAAACACATTTATATAAAAAAGGCGTTTGATATTTGTTAGTGCATTGTATGTATAAGTTGTGATGTATGCAAGTGATGCTGTACTTTGTGATAATTATTATTATAAAATTATTTAAATGTTCAGGCAGTCCTTACATTCTTTTTCTCAGATACATTAATAGCATGAACTTAAGCAACTTTCACTTTAAATCCCTTTAATTGCTTAATTTAGATTTTAAATGTTTTATTATTTTGATTTAGTACCTATCTGTAATGTAGTACCTATCTGTAATGTTTCTAATAACTTTCTTTCTAATAAATAATTAAGTTACTATTATAAAAATGCAATCAGTTGACTAATGGCTTAAATGAACAGCGATTAGTCGACTAGGTGTATTTTAATTTGGGTCAAGCCTGAGAAACAATAGAAACCTGGAGAAAAAAAAAAACATTCTGCATTTACCACTTGCACAATCTCTGCCTTTTTCTCATTTTCTGCTCGTCTTTTCAGATGTTCTGCTCTCCTCTTCTTCTTTTCCTGCAAAAATAGGTACATAAAATAAATTATTACATTAAAGAAAAGCATGTGATTTCAGATATTAGTAACCCATTTCAAACTGAAAGTTGATTACGTTTTTTTTTTATTCATTTCTGTGGTACAACGTCTTGGCATTTTTCACAGGTCACAAGCTTTCGGTTTCTTACTGCTTATATAATTCATCATTTAAAAGAAATGGACACTTATATTTAGCAAGAACTTTTAGAAACATTTATTATGTATATATCTAACCTAACCCTATCCATCTTAAATAAATGCAATAATTTAAAACTTTAAAAATATTAAGTTTTCACAATTGTTAATTGTTTTCAACATTAATAATAATAATAATAATAATAATAATAATAGTAGTAATATTATTAAATGTGTTAAGATTAAAGCACCAAATCAGAATGTAAAGGGTCATTTCTGAAAGATCATGTGACACTGGAGAGTTATGATGCTCACAATTCAGCATTAAATCACAGGAATAAATTACATTTTAAAACATATTCCAATAAAAAGAATTAATTATTTGAAATTCTTGACAATATTTCTGTTTTTACTATATCTCTTCTATTTATTTTTAAGCACTAAGCAAAAGAGACTTAAAAAAATTACAAGTCCAACTCCTTAACCATTAGGCCACAACTGCTTTGTGACACAAATCAAGCGATAAACCCCTCAGACATTACACTATAAACTAAGTTGCATGGGTGTTGGGCAAAATTAATGTCATGACAGAATCTGACCTCTTTCTCTCGGGCCTGCTCATCTTTCAGCTGTTGGTGGTACAGCTTGACCTGCTGCTTTTCTCTCTTGGCCTCCATCTTTTTCTCCCATGAAGTGCACAGAGGTTTGTCTCGCAACAGAGCGGAGAACCTACATAATAAATCAGACAGATAGTAAATAGACAAAATAGAGCAGGTGGGTGAACCTGATTGTGGGAAACAAAGTATTAGGCCTGTCACAATATCTATTTTTGTAGCACAATATATATTGCACCAAAACATATTGCAATAAACGATATTACTGTCATTTTAAGACCATCTTAATGCCATTCATATAATGACAGGATGACAATATAATATCATCACAATGCAAGTACACTCTTTCAAAGAACACATAAGATTTTATTCTTAAGAATATTTCATTTACAGTCATTTTAACAGTTTAATAATGAGGCATTGGAATCAGAATGTGAAAACACATATCCTAAATAAATAATAATAAATGTTAACAAAAAAAGTGCAAGGTATAAACTAACAGAGGCTGCGATATCTGCTACCAGATTTTCAGCTGTCAGACACTCACATGAAAATATACTATAGTCATTTACAGTAAATACTAGGGCTGCACGATTAATTGAAAAAAGATCGCGATCTCGATTCGACCCCCCACACTATCTTAATTCTGCTTTTCTACGATTCAGCCAATTATATTTTCAGGAGTCAGGAGAGAAGCGTAAAGGCGGTTTCACAAGTCTTCACATTGTTTTATATACATTGCTCAGCAACATGGACACCTCCAAATAGTGTTAAAAGTGTCACATACTGTATTTATAAGGTATAATTAACCAAAAAATGTCATTTCTGTCTTAATGTAATGATGTATTCGGCTGCAAAATCACACATGAGCTGAGGCACTTTTTGTTTACTACCGAGAGGACGCGTGCATGCCCGCCAATGATGGCTATTTTAGTGAACAGAACCGGCATAGGCTGTGAATAACAACGTTCAGTTTGTTGCACAGAGCGATCATTTGGGAGTATGATTTGGATGTGGGATCGACGGGAAGTATGGAAGTACGGGAAGTATGATTTGGATGTGTTTTTTTTTTTTTTCTCAAGAGTTTTTCTTTCTCATGACAAAGTTATGATTACGACAAGCATTTGATATGTTTTTTTCTTTCATAGCGAACACAAAGTGTTGTGCATGAAAATAAATGTTTACTGGTTCAGTATAACTGCACTAGCCTATATGATGTTGAATATAATGCAAGAGGGAATCTGATGATGACAAATGTCTCGTTTTACCACTGAAAAAAAATGGTCTAATAATGTTTTCAATGACAAATGACAAGCATATGTCTTAAACATAATAATTCAACTTTAGAATTATGAATAGTTATATTTTGATGTCATCACTTTACTGTGAATTAACAAACATATTTAAAGTCTGTTCAAGTCCACCTTTCCACGTCTATACAAAATTTAGCATTTTACCCACAGTAGACCTATACATAGACCTAATATTAGTGTTGTTTTATCATATGTTTGAGAAATAAAAATAATAATAGCCTACTCATATTAACCTTTATTATACATCTACAGAATCGTGAGAAAATCGTGATCATGATTTTAAGCAAAAGAAATCGTGATTCTCATTTTAGCCAGAATTGTGCAGCCCTAGTAAATACTATAGTTTTTTTTAATCGTACTGACACAGACACAGACACCTCCAATAGAGATATAGATGTTGCACAATCAGCTAAAATGTTGCTAGAATTGGTTTTCATGTATGGGTGATATATTGCATCACCAAAAATGATTGAGGTCATGTCCATGTGTTGTGCGATAAGTCCATATATTGATTATTGTGACAGGCCAACAGAGTATTAAAATTTTTAATGACATTTGATCTAAATGAATAAATCAGCAGCCAAAACACAGACTGATATAGACCATTTTGAGGGATGTAAACAATAACAATGGTCCTGACGTATTTCCTGCTTTACATTTTAAATTTCCATCGCTTCTGTGAGTCCAAAAAGTTCCACATATTGATAAATAATGTTACGATAGCGGTTATAACAACAGAATGTGATTGAATCGCCTCTTGTTACAGATATCAAATAGTTTCACAACAAGCAGGAAATGTTAATGGGCCAATGACATCATCACATTGATGGTCTATATGTTGCTATATATGGTCTATACATGGTCTATATGTTGTACACAGAATAATTTGTATTGTATTGTATTGTATGTGGGACTCTTATTTTGAAAACATGAGACTATAAATATGATACAGAAGAAAAGGCCTATCCCTGGTTCTTAGGAAAAAAAACTGGCTAAGAAAATGCCAACATTCCACATTCTGTGTTGGTTTGCCAAGAAGTTTTTCTTTATATAAACATTTCCGTCTAGATTGAAAAAAATTATATAATCAATTAGTCATGACAACATAGTTTTAGCTAATTGTAACTTATTAAACTAAGTTAATCATGTTCCAACTTAATTTTATAAGTTACACAAGCTGTTTTAAGTCAGTTTAATATAATATGAGTTCAAATGACTCATAAGGTTAATTTGATTCAGCTTAAAAATGTAAGGCGACCAGTTTTTTTTACAGTGTAGGTTAACAAAATATTTCTGGGATGTCTTCTTTTAGGTTTTATTTTATTTATTATACAAAAACAAAACAAAAATTCCTGCAACTTTAACTAAGAAATTAATGAACTTACAGGCAACACTGCCAGAAAAGTATCTTTTGGTCACCTAAAAATGACCAAATGCAAACTAAATTGAACCATATGGATGGGAATGTTAAGTGTTTGCTGGGATGTATACCAAACAAATGGAAACTAGATGGGATTGGGGTAAAGTTAGTTTTACATTTGCACATTCAGACTTTCTCCTTAATAATATAATTTCAGAAATGTAGTCTTTGCAAATTCTAAATAGGAAATCGTTCTGGCTAAAATGAGAATCACCATTTTTTTTATTGAGGTAAAATTGGTTTTATATTCGCGCATTCAGACTTTGTTGTTAATAATATAATTTCAGAAATGTTATCTTTGCAAATTCTAAATCGGGAAATCATATTAGCAGCCAATGACTATCAAAGTGCACCATTGTTCACAGTCAATTAAATAGTGCTAATGTTGTTTTGAAGTCATACCACATGCGATTTCAGACCGAATATTCAAAGTACAATATAGGCACAATGTCACAAGTTGTCACTGTCCAAAAATGAACGAATGTGTGAATATAAAACCAACTTTACTTCAATATTTTTTTTTTGCTTAAAATCAAGATCACGATTTTCTCACAATTCTGTAGATATAAAATAAAGGAGATATAATGTGGATATAAATACGAGTAGGCTATTATTATAGTTTCTTCTCAAACATATAGTAAATCAACAATAACCACATTAGACCCATGTATTAGGTCTACTGTTGGTTAAAATGCTAAATTGTGTATAGACTTGGAATGGTGGACTTGAACAGACTTTAAAATTGTCCTGGTCATTAATGCACAATAAAGATGACGACATCAGAATACATGTGATTTCAGACCCAATATTCAAAGTACCACGGTAAACAATATAGTGAGTATATCACAAGTTGAATGCATGTGCGAATATAAAACCAACTTTACCTCAATATATGGTTTCTGTCATAAATGTTTTGTTGTCATTTTATTCGTACAGTTTGCTTGACTGCTAGAATTTATTTAGAACTAGAATTTATTTTTTCACAAGGCACACTGGTGTTTTTATTCAGTGAAATTAACTGTATTGTTTACTATTAATACAAACTGCAGTAAAATAAATCTAGTGACCACAAAAAGAATAAATCACCTTTGCTTCTTTCTGTCCTTCCATACTCTTCCAGATTTGGGTTTTCCCAAAGGAACCACGTTGCTTTTCTTCTCACTGGACTCGGAGTGAGTACTCTTTTTGGCTTTTTTCGCTTTCTCTGGGTTAACGGGACCGGTGGATCCTTTGTTTTTGTTATTTTCCACATTTTCCTTTTCGCTGGTCTGATCTGACACGCTTAAAAGTGCGTTATCCGATACTGCAGACTGCTGACTCACTTCTGCTACTGCTGTTGTATTTACATCTGTACACGCTGACTCTGTCAATGAACCGCTTTGGTCAGTTTTAGCATCTTCTGTAGGTTCCTCAAGGATTTCTACCGGTTCTTCTGGGACTACTGACTTTCTAGTCCTGCGGACGGGGGTTTTGGCCGCGGGTGTCCGTATTCTGCGACCGCTCCGTGTGCGACTCACAACCGGAGAATCCACTTCATTATCGGATCCTTCTAGATTCGCAGCATCACCTCCGTCTGATTCTTTACTTGTGGACGCAGACATCTTTAGCGTCGTGTCAGTCAATACAATGCAGAAATATATGAACTAATACAATCCTCACATGTGCGGAAACACACGTGTATCTCTCCAGCGCTTCCTTGATAGTCGAAGGAATGACAGTAGTGAAATAGAGAGTCAACATCATCATCTAGTGGTTGGGAGAGTAACTAGTCACGGGATGTTCGAATCATTTCCCGCGAGTCGATTGATGAATCAGTTTAAAGATTCAAACTAGTGATTCCTTTGCATGATGATCTATTTAGTCACTGCAAATATTGACTGTTCTTTATGGTTTCTGTTATAAATGTTTTTGTTGTAATTTTAGTAGTAGTATTAGAGAACTTTACTGATCCCTGTGAGAGGGGAAACTCATTTGCCACCACTGACATCACAATACAATGAATTATTAAACAAATACCACAAAAAGCAGTACAACAACACACCATTTGCCCCAACGACACATCAATTATTCATACTGTTTATTAGTACAGTTTAACTGAGTACTAGAATTTATTTATAACTAGAATTTATTTTTTCACAAGGCACATTGGTATTTTTATTCAGTGAAATTAACTGTATTGCTTACTATTAATACAAACTGTAGTAAAATAAATCCAGTTCACTGTAGTCTGATTCAACAATGACGAAAAACTGCAAGTCTGTTCTCGACATGGTTTAACATCACGAATAAGTGATTCTGTTGCATCATAAATGCGCTATGTAAACGTACATTACATGATCAAAGTGGTCCATATAGGATCCCAATTAATACATCATTTAAATAATAAAAAAAAGTACGAAATGACATTAAAATAAACAATCAACTATTTTATTTTTTTTAACTAAATTCACATTACAGAAACACACAATATAATAAAACTAACTAGGCCTAAATAAAAAACTAATAAATACAAACTGGATTAAAAATATAATATAGTAATTGTATAATCATTGAAAATATTAAAGCAAATAAAAGAATTAAATCCACTATCAAATATTTGAATTGAAGAACGGTGTAACATCAAAAATATAAAATATATGCAATAATAACAATAATTCATAATGTTAACTCACTTCGTGCATTAGCAGTTTCTTTAGTAATAAAAACTACTGTGTAGGTTTTAAATAACATTAAATAGTCTAGTTGTTGGATTCAGTTCGATTTGTGAATGACTCATTCAGAACGACTCTATGAACTAGTTCAATTGCTTCATTTAAAAGACTCGACTCCAAAGAACGATTCTTAGCTCTTGCTGCAACCAAAATAAATGGCATTTGACTTCCGCACCGCTGTTTACCGATTCAAACACCATGGCTCCCGGTGTCGGACTGGTCTCGGTTCTGCTCCTGGTCATACCACCCGTCACGGTAAATATTAACTCTATCTGTTTGTTTGAAAAGTATTATTTAAACCAAGCATGTACAGGTTACTAATGGACGCATAATAGTGTGCATATGCTCTTTCCATCACTTGTAACTACTATGCTGTATCGGAGAAAAGTGTAATACTTTTTGTTTTGTGCACTTCAGATACTGTTTATAGACTAATATCTCTGTGCTATGAGATTATTTCGCAGTTCTCAGGTTTTAACATGGTAATGACATACAGTAGGCTAGATATCTTGTCAAGTGTCTTGTGACATGTCATGTGAGGACGTCACTCATCAAATATATATCCTCATGGTTTATTATGTACAGATGTTATTTAAGTAAGATTACTAACATTTCTACTTAAATGTGTCAAAATTCACACTTAATAGATGTGATATTTAAAGGGACAATTCATCCAAAAATGGCAATCGTGTCATTTACACATTGCTCAGTTATTTCAACCCAATTAAATATAGACAAACCCCAATGGTAGGTTTTTTTTAATGAAATTTATTGGACCAAATTTAACCCAACGTTTGTGCTTGTCCATATTTTATGCAATTTGTGTAGAAATAATCAACCGTTTCTTAGTGTACTCTTCCTCAATTCTTTTTCTATCTTATGATTTTTCTCCAAGACATAAAACAAGGAAGTCAATGGCTGTTTTTTCATCATTCTTCAGTATATTTTCCTTTCTGTTCTGTCCTTTTCTGTTTTCCGTTCTGCAGAAGAAGGGGTTGGAACACGTGGAGGATGAGTAGATTGACAGAGTTTGCATTTCTTAATTTTAAACTATTTCTTTAAAGGAAGCAAATGGGGAAGAGGGGGTGGTGTGCACCAAATATGAAAAAAAAATACTGAGATTTCAACATTGAGTTTGTCTATATTTGACCCAACATTGGGTTATAACACCCCAGCATTTTAAAGAGTGTACTGTATCATGACATAAAAAAAATAATAATAATTAACCACGGTGACATGGTGGCTCAGTGGTTAACACTGTCGCTTCATAGCAAGAAGGTCGCTGGTTTGAGTCCCGGCTGGGCCAGTTGGCATTTCTGTGTGGAGTTTGCATGTTCTCCCGTGTTGGTGTGGGTTTCCTCCGGGTGCTCCGGTTTCCCCCACAGTCCAAAGACATGCACTATAGGTGAATTGGGTAAACAAAATTGGCCGAAGTGTATGAGTGTGTGTGTGAATGTGAGTGTGTATGGGTGTTTCCCAGTACTGGGTTGTGGCTGGAAGGGCATCCGCTGCGTAAAACATATGCTGGAAAAGTTGGTGGTTCATTCCACTATGGCAACCCCTGATAAATAATGGACTAAGCCGAAGGAAAATGAATGAATGAATGCTCCTTTAAAGCACTTTGTATTGCCTTTTGTTTCAGTACGCCACAACTCCTAGTTTTTCTGTGGATTACCATCGAAACTGCTTCATTAAAGATGGAGAGCCATTCCGCTACATCTCTGGCAGTATCCACTACAGCCGGATCCCCAGAGTCTATTGGAAAGACCGGCTACTCAAGATGTACATGGCTGGATTGAACGCTATCCAGACGTAAGCACAACAGTCTATGATTCAGCTTCATCAAGTACAATATTTAGGATTTCCAACAGTCTTTCCAACTCATTCCAGCTCAAATTTTTCAAATGATCCACAGATATGTGCCGTGGAACTTCCATGAGCCGGTTCCTGGTCAGTACGACTTCAGTGGAGATCGAGATCTGGAGCACTTCCTCCAGCTCTGCCAAGATATCGGCTTGCAGGTCATCATGAGACCAGGACCCTACATCTGTGCCGAGTGGGATATGGTGAGAAAACACACTAATGTCTGTAGGCAGGGAATATATGTTAGGATAGGGCAATATTTAGCAGAGATACTCAGATTCCAGGTTTGCAATAGTTGTGTGAAAAAAAAAAAATCTAAATATTGAGAACATTTGCCTTTAAAAGTGTCTAGAATAAGTGCTTAGTAATGCACATTACTAATCAAAGAGTTTTGATATATTCACAGTATGTAATTTCTAAAATATCTTCATGTAACATGATTTTTGGCATTTAAAAAAAGTCAATCATTTTGACCAATACAATGTGTTTATGGCTTTTACCACAAATATACCTGTGCAACGTACCAACTTTGTGGTCCAGGGTCACAAATACGAAAATACATGTGTATATATGTATATGTATATATATATTTTTTTATTTTAACAATTTTAACACAAAAAAGAGAGGGGCGGATAAAAAATAAATAATGAACAAACAGGTCACCAAAGACATCACATACATCACGAACACGATGCGACAGAAACATTTAAATACCAGCCACTGCACTCCCAATTAAATGATAAAGGCTTTAAATCTTTAATTAATTAATTAATTAATTAATACATATTAAAGCTCTTTAACATTATTAATAGGCTACAGAGTGACTGATCTTGTTGGTTTGCACTGATTCACAGTTCTCATTTTCAAACCGACTGCTAGTTATTTTATTTTCAAGATCTGAGGTGAACTATTTGCTGCTGCTTTCAGTAGTATGGCAATAAATGTCATGTGAAATGGTATTTAAACTCTCATTTGTAGTATTTAACACTGAGTAAAGCACATAATCAGTACCTGAGGTGATCATAGTCATAGTAGTTTATGCTGTTGTTTTGCTGCGAGAAATAGAAAGCATTTCTAAAATAGAAATTTTGTGTGTCACCATTTCAGATGTTTAGGACAAAAACTCCTTTTAACATGGAAATGATAGTTTTAATCTTTATACTTTTGTAGTTAGGACATGGTGTAATGAATAGACAGACCAAAAAATTAAAAACAACGTTAATTGAAGTATAAATGGTACAACAGATTTAAATCCACAATGCTCAGTATATATCTTGCATATATAAGGAAACATGGTATACTCATTGTGAAGCACTCCATAGTTACAATTGCTCTATCCATTCCTGAATACATTTCAACCAATTCTTATAAAATTATTTATAGTTTAATTTATTCATAGTTTGTCTAAGAGAAAAAAGGTCATTTTCTCCATATCAAATGTATCTTTTACAGTACAGAGATGCATTTTTACACTTTATTTATTTTATTCACTTTAATCTGACTTCAGTTTGGTCCATTTTTCTTGTTTTAGGGAGGTTTGCCTGCCTGGCTGCTGAAAAAGAAGGATATTGTGCTTCGATCATCTGATCCAGGTAATAACATGAGTTACTGATTGACCTCAGATTGGACAGATATGCAGTTGAATGAGTCAAATGCATGGTTGTAAGCTCCTTTATGTTGTTCTAGATTACCTTGCAGCAGTGGACAAGTGGATGGGGAAGCTGTTGCCGGTCATAAAACGTTACCTGTACCAGAACGGAGGACCAATCATTACTGTGCAGGTAAGATGGTTATATACCAATCACATGGGTGAAATGAGGACATATGCACTAAAATTTGAATAATATACAGTATAAAAACATTACATGCATAATAAGATTCATAGTTCATTTCTGTTTGTAGTGTATGAAAAATGGCAACTAGAATGGGACAACTGTACAACCCTACATTTAATAAACTGCAAGAAATCAACCCGAACATATATGAAAGACGCTCTTTAAATGTTATTTTATTGTTTATTTCAAACTTTTTATATGAGATGTCGAATTTGTCACTGTAGGTTGACTCTCTTGTATTTATTTACAAATGATTCAACACCAACATGGAGCCATTGTCAAGCTTTCCTCAGCATAAAACATATTTTATCAGAATGTGAAATTTGAAAGACTATTAGACAAGATTTCTTTATTGAGAGCACTTTGATGAATGTTTTAAAAAATATATATCCCTGGAAACAATTAAATATTTGAATAATTCATAATATATTGGAAGTAAAAATCATATCTAATGTTTTTAATATAAAATGTTTTATTTCTAATTATTTATTTAATTGTTATATCATCTTTTATTGAGTTATGAAGTTGTTATTATAATATGTTTTTTAATATGTTTTATCTATATAGATGTTGCCATGAGATAGCCATAAGTTGCTGATGTGGCAGTAAATAAACAAACAAAAAAACAAGCATGTATGATGAGAGAAATCAGATATTTTATTTAGCCTTATTCAACTAATAGCAGTAAATGGAGATATCGCCTGTATTTTCACAGTTGCATAGTTCTTTTTCAGTTTATGTAATATAACAGTATTTAAAGTCCGCTTGAAAACAGAATTTACCATGTTTATTTTGCTAGCTCACATTGTTATTCCTAAAGTGAATAATTAATCCATGCAAGTTAGTCAACTGAAAAAAAATAGTTTGTTTTTGTAATCTTCAATCAAAATCTGAGCATTTGCTTCTGCGTTTGGAGTGGCGGTCTTTCTGTTGATGTCAACCTGAGGGTTTCCATAGCAACTGCATATTAATATCCTCTCTTACCATTAGTTTGCTATTTGGGAATGATGCACAAAACAAAGCCCCGCCCGCTACTCAATATTCAGTTTAGTTAGAAGTACATTAACATACTGAAATAAAAGTCTCAGCAACTTCGATTTCACGCAAAGTTTAAAATTGTTTATTTTTATTTATAGCATTCAATTTCATTGAAAATCATTTTTAAAATGTTACAACTTCTCATTTTTAAACAGAAGCGCATCTACTTCTATGTGTGATTGTTTTTTTATTATTGGGAATTATGCCTGTTTTGTCTTTGTTATCCAGGTAGAGAATGAGTACGGCAGTTACTTCGCCTGTGATTTTAACTACATGCGTCATCTGAGCCAGTTGTTCCGGTCTTATCTGGGAGAAGAGGCGGTGCTGTTCACCACTGATGGGGCAGGTCTGGGTTACCTGAAATGTGGATCCCTCCAGGGCCTCTACGCCACCGTTGACTTCGGCCCAGGTCTGCATGTCCCATTCGTCATCTACAGTTGAAGTCAAAATGATTAGCCCTCCTGTGAAATTTAAATAACTAGTTTCTAATAACTAATATTATTTGACTTTGTCATGACAATACATAAGGTTCTATGCTAATGAGGGAGAGATCGTCACTAATGGGCGGGGCTTTCCACCTCTGATGACACGTACAAAGGGAGAATGTCAATCAAAGTGTCTCTGCAAGTGTGATTCTAAAAAAAATTTATTAATACATTTTTACCAATAGAAGTTGGTTCACAGACTCTGCCACACAACAGTGTTTAAGCTGTGTTTAAAAGTGATTTTTTTGGAATAATAGGTCCCCTTTAACACTTGTGAATTCTGTATATTATCTGAAAATGACCCAAAATAATCCTAAAATAATTTCAATCCTCAAAATTTATTTTACCTTGAGAAACAACCGGTTAATACAGTACAGTATCTACATTTGCAGTTCATACAGTATTTTTCATGAATATAATTTAGTTTTAGTTCTAGTAAAATATATATATTTTTTTAAATTATTAACTTTTAAAAATAATTTTTGCTTCTCCTGGGTTTTCCTTGCAAACTAATTAGGAACAAGTATGAACAACGATTGTTCTGTCTGTTAACTTTTGCTGCCAGGAAGAACATTTTGATGTCATGGATCAATGATAAACCCCCTTCCATGAAAGGATGGCATTCAATAATTCAAGAGACTATTCCCCTGGAATATTTAATATGTCTTAACCACTCCACAACATTTATTCGCACTTGGTCACCATATTTGGACAATATAAACCTTGCTTTATGTGACATTTTAAGACTCTGAATGACATAATGTCCGTATGGACATTCATTCATGTGTGTTCTGTTTTCATCAAACTTCTCACTGTTCCCGCCATATTGTATTGTTTGTAGCATAATGGTTTATGGCTTTCTCCATTTTTGTATATGCAGTTATGTCTTGTGTCAGGCATTTTATGTTGCGTTTGTAGTTTTGTTTTGTGTATGTCCAAAAAAAAAAATAATAATAAAAAACATGTTTAAAAAAAAATAATAATAATAATAATTGTTTGCTGTTAGTAATTTGTATTTTATGCAGGTGCAAATGTAACCGCTGCGTTTGAAGCACAGAGACATGCAGAGCCACGTGGGCCTTTGGTAAGAACCGAAAACTTTCTCCTTAATATTCCTGTTTACACCTGGTATTAAAATTACAATTTCACAGTCCACAAGCTTATTTCACAGTTTTAGATCAGAAATCAGAATAGGCCCAAATATGCATCTACCTGTTGCCCCTCCCCTAAAATAAATAACAAAAATAGTCGAACCTTTTCTAGTGAACAGAAAAGGTGGATTACAGCAACAGGTGTAAACAGGAACATGTCTCCCTCATCTTTTTGTGATCTGATTCTGATCAACTGTGAAAATAAATAAGGGTTTCATAGGAAACGTTTTAGAGTTTTTAGGATATATTAAAGTTAAAAAACTTATCTAATTTATCTTATGTATATTTTGTATTTATAGAATTTTTTTCACCATAAAAATAGCTTTTGTTGCTGACATGGCATTAAAAAAAAAAAATGATATGATACTGGCTGGCAAAGCTCCATTGAACTACTAAAAGTTAAAGTTGTATAAGTTAATGCATTTACTAACATGAATGAACAATGCATTTATTACAGTATATGTCAATGTTAGGCCCCGTTTACACTTATACGTTTTAGATTTAAAACGGCGTTTTAGAATGAAAACGATCCACTTCCACACTGGCGTTTCACCTAGCATTTCTGAACAACTCTCCGTCCACACTATACCACTGAAAACGCACATCACTTGACCACACACACACTCTGGCATGCACTGCAGCATATGTGCGCATCTGAGCTCCAGACAGTCAGCAGGTGCTTTGAGCACATGAGAGCTGTGCACGTCGAACTGTTCTTAACTGCAAAGATAAGTTCATTCATTCATTTTCTTTTCGGCTTAGTCCCTTTATTAATCTGGGGTCGCCACAGCGGGATGAACCGCCAACTTATCCAGCATATGTTTTATGCAGCGGATGCCCTTCCAGCCGCAACCCATCTCTGGGAAACATCCATACACACCCATTCACTACGGACAATTTTAGTTTACCCAATTCACCTATACCGCATGTCTTTGGACTTGTGGGGGAAACCGGAGCACCCGGAGGAAACCCACGCGAACACGGGGAGAACATGCAAACTCCACACAGAAATGCCAACTGACCCAGCCGAGGCTCGAACCAGCGACCTTCTTGCTGTGAGGCGAACGTGCTACCCACTGCGCCACCGCGTCGCCCGCAAAGATAAGTTAATATATTAATTAATGTAACCACATACACTGATTCTGCACATTGACTGATTGCTTGCATTTATTTCCTATAATGTATAAACTTATTGTACGCTATACTTTTATAATGGCCATTATTGATTATTCAAACTGATATTTAGCAAAAGAGAGGGTATGTTTCGTATTTTCAATAAAAATTAAAGGAGGCAGTTAAGTTATAGGCTCCGTTTTGTTATATGCATACAGTGAAGATGACGGTCATATAAATATGCAGCTACACGACGCCTCAACATTTTTGGTGTCTGTTAAGTTGCTAATATCAAAATGAAAATAGGCAGTTCCTCAAATCGTTTTCATTTCATTGTTAAGATAGTGAAACAGTGTAGCCAGGGTGATGTGAATGAGGTTATAAAGTACACTGTTCCCTTTGAAGATTTACCCGACGTGTTCTTGGGAGTTTGTTTTCCATATCAAACTTGCTAAGTCTGAACTTAGAAGGAAAGGATGCAAGACATAACTTTGTGTAGGCTACTAAATATTGAGGAAAAATCCCCAATCAGAATGTCTGCAGCCCCGCCTCCTTTTTCAGGTGTCTCTGTTTTCCCCCATCCACACTAACACGGAGCAGCAGCGTTTTCAAATGAAAACGGCCTCTTCAGCGTTTTCAAAACGCTCCGTTTTCGGCGCTCAAAAACTCCAGGGTAGTGTGGACGGATGGCTTAACCATAGCAAAACTTATGCATTTTAAAACGAAAACGTATTAGTGTAAACGGGGCCTTAGTTAGCGTTAGTTAATGAAAACACAGTTGTTAATTGTTAGCTCATGGTTCATTCACTAATGTTAACAAGCATGAATTTGGATGTTAATAATGCATTAGTAAATGTTGAACTATGATTAATAAAGGCTCTAAAGGTAGTGTTCATAATTAGTTAATGTTAGTAAATACATTAATAAAACCTTATTGTAAAATGTTACCAAAATGAAACTAAGGGCAGTTTTTTGCAGGTGAACTCTGAGTTTTATGCCGGCTGGTTGGATCACTGGGGCGAGAAACACTCTGTTGTTCCCACATCTGCTGTAGTCAAGACTCTCAATGAAATTCTGGAAATTGGAGCCAATGTCAACCTGTGAGTTGTCATCTATAACAACTAACAACAGGAATGGATTGTATCATTGCAATTTATCTGATTATGTTTGTCATTCATCTCAAGGTATATGTTCATTGGTGGAACTAACTTTGGTTATTGGAATGGTAGGTTGGAGATATATACCTCAACAGACCAAAAATAAATAAAAATGTATATATATATTCATGTCTTTCTTGGATTTTTACCACATTATAGGTGCCAACAGTCCTTATGGTCCTCAACCCACCAGCTATGACTATGACTCCCCTCTTACAGAAGCTGGAGATCTCACTGAGAAATATTTCGCTATAAGGGAAGTCATCAAAATGGTAAATTTAGATATTTTTTTAAAGAGTTTTGGGTCACACTTTATTTTAAGGGACAATTAGTGCTATTAACAAACCATTAACTAAGACTTTTGCCTCTAATAAACTCATAATTTGATGCTAATTTATAGTTATTAAGGTAATAGTTGGGTTTAGGTATTGGCTATTAGGGATGCAGAATGTTCTTTATAGACCATTTCAATCTGGCCATGTCATTGACCCTTGTGTTATTAAACTATTTCATAACTCTAACAAGAGGCAATTCAATCATAACTTAATGTTAAAACCGCTATCACAACATTATTTATTAATATGTCCCTCTTTTTGGATTCTCAGAAGCTATAGAAATTAACAATATGAAACAGGAATTACGTTGGGACCATTGTTTTTGTTTACATCCCTCAAAATGGTCTACATGTACTAATAAACAGCTAATATCTTAATAATATGCAGGTAATGTACTTTTATAAGTACTTATAAATACTTTCTAAGTACTAATAAAAAAGCAGTGTCTTAATTATAGGCAGGTAATAAACCACATGTTAATAGTAAGAATCGGAACTTTATTTATTTTATTTTTAATTTAATAGGTTCATCTTAGGTCAGACAGAATATAATAACTCTGTAAATACAATATAAACAACATAAATACATATACACATACACAAACACCATAAAAGCACACACTACCAAACAAAGAAGTATCAGAGAAAACTCGATTATATACTAAATAAGTATATAAAAAAGATAAAATATCACATGCATACATACATGACATGACATATAAAACAAATAAACAAAACAAACAATAGAAAAAATCTAAAATATATGTGTTATAAAATTGTGTTGCAAATCATGAAGTTGATTGGTTGTTTTTATTTTATATACAGTATAAAGACATACCAGAAGGAATTCTACCTCCATCAACACCTAAATTTGCATATGGAAAAGTGCAAATGAAGAAAGTATGTGTTTTGTATCTTTGCATGTCTGTTAGTGGGTTTTATATATATATAATCAGTCGATATAACACTTTCTTTTCAATAAAGATATGAATGATCTCTTTGTCCTTGCAGCTAAAGACTGTGTCAGAGACGTTGGATGTGTTGTCTTTCTCCGGCCCTGTAAAAACACTTTACCCACCAACATTTATTGAAATGAATCAGGTATGCCTTCTTATGTTATATTGGGGATGTTTTCATCCACTATGGACTGCTGTTGAGTCTCAATTTGGTCACAACATTCAATGTGTTTCAGCAAATGGAATGATTTTTGTTGACAAATCTTATTTTGGGAAAATGCTTTGGAAATTACTTTGAGAAACTACATGGAGTAAACAAAAACAATGCATGAAAGCCAATGTTGTTACTAATCTAACCAACCTGATTTCACCAAGTAGGACATGTTCCTAGATTAACATGTATGTTGATCCTAGAACAACATTCCAATCAGCCAATCAGAATTAAGGGACACGTTTATCGTTTATGTTAAGTTTAGGCTTACGGTTAGGTTTATGCACTTCTACATGATTGTTATCCAATCTAATAAATTCCCCTCTGATTTTGGGAATAATTTACAGTTATGGTTGGGTTTAGGGGTAGGGAATAGGTATGGATTACATTTTTGAACAAAAATGATGTTCCAGGATCGCATCGTACTTGGCAAAATCATGACGTGCAAACTTTTACATGTGCAAGACTGTTGTAAAAGGTAAAAATACATCCAGTCCACGATTAGCTTTTTATATTGAAAATAAAGAATTCTGTGTGTTTTTTCCGGCCCAAATCAGTGACATCATGAACTTGGCAATCAAAATCCTGGATTTATTTCGTCTTCATTTATTTTATCCTCCCTCATTTAATGTCAATGGCTTTTAAACATTTAGTAGTTTTGATCAGGACTGAGGTTGATTTAACAGATTTTAACAGATATGTTTTCATCAAGGGTAGTAAATTTGAACAATACACAAGTTTTTTTTCAATATATACTTTATTGCACAGACAGGTAAAATATAGAAAAACACAACAGAGAACAACACATTGTCTGCATTTTTCCTTTTTTTTTTTTTTAAGCCCAAGTTCAAACTAGAACTATCCAACGTTACGAAACCACACCCACCCACAAACCTCTCAGGAGGAATGAGAATCAAATGAGAAATCTACACACTCTTTTAAATGTACACAAAATAAACAATGAAACTATATATTAAAGTATATGGTCTATAAATGTAATAAAAATAACAAAACAAAATAAAATAATAATAACTAATTATAGGGGTGACACGGTGGCTCAGTGGTTAGCACTGTCGCCTCACAGCAAGAAGGTCGCTGGTTCGAGTCCTGGCAGGGCCAGTTGGCATTTCTGTGTGGAGTTTGCATGTTCTCCCCATGTTGGCGTGGGTTTCCTCTGGGTGCTCCGGTTTCCCCCACAGTCCAAACACATGCGCTATAGGTGAATTGAATAAACTAAATTGGCCGTAGTGTATGAGTGAATGAGTGTGTATGGATGTAAAACATGATGTAAAACACATGCTGGATAGGTTTGCGGTTCATTCCGCTGTGGCGACCCCTGATGAATAAAGAGACTAAGCCAAAGGAAAATGAATGAATGAATGAATAATTAATTATTGAGAAAAATATGGAGAGAAAAAAAAGAAGGGGAGAAAATAACATAAATACAATTCAGGGAAAATACTCCACAAGTGTTGATTGTTATTCAGAAAATGTGAATGTGATTTTAGTTTTTTTTAATGCCCCGTCAGATGGTGTCATTGAACTGTGTGTTGTAAATCTGTGCATTGATTATGAATGTATGATTGTCTTACAGGCGTTTGGGTTTGTGCTTTATCAAACTGTGCTACCGGTTAACTGCGTGAAGCCCACCCCGCTGTCGTCCCCCCTGAATGGAGTCCATGATCGGGCGTATATTTCCATTGATGGCGTGAGCAGCAGTTTTATTTAATTATAAATTATATTTATATATTTTTTATGTGTCTCTAAGTTACACTTAAAGACAAATGATGGTGACTTTATCCCTCAGTAAAGCATTAAAAAGATGCTTGGGTTGGGTTGGGTTGGGTTTAATAGTGCTATAGAAATAAAATTGACATTGACATTGAAGAGCAGAGTAATGTCTGCTTTTAATAGTTCAATTTTATCCAGTGTTTCTTAAATCATTTCATTGTTTAGATTGCTGCTGGTATTTTGGAGAGGAACAAGGCACTCAGCATCAATATAACGGGGAAAGCTGGCAGCCGTGTGGACGTCCTGGTGGAGAACATGGGCAGAATCAACTATGGCAAAGGAATTAATGACTTCAAGGCAACCACATATAAATATTTTTTATCCACATTTTTAGTAATTATTGGTGAAATTTATCAGCCTGTTGTAAGTTGGATTGGATGATAGTTCAAGTTATTTCTCATATGTTGTCTTCTTTTTATGATTATTAATATTATATACTGTTTCTATTGAGCTTTTTCTAAACATGACAACATACACATGGCATTTACTTAAAAGAGTAACAGTAAGTAAATGATAAAATAATAATAATAAATAAATGAAATAACCATATAAAATGGTACAAGCAGACAACTTGCTTTTCTTGCCTAAATTTTCATCTTGTTTCTAGTCCAAATATAAAGAAGCATTTTCTAGACAAGCAAAAAATATTGTCTTGATTTAAGAAATAGAAACTTCCTTAAAACCAGCAAAATAATTATTTTGCTGGTTTTAAGGAAAAACTCACTTAATTTTGACATAATTTTTTAAAACAACACAATATGTTTTTCTTGTCTAGAAAAAGTTTCTTGATTTAAGAATATTTGGACTAGAAACAAGACAAAAATGTGAGTAAGAAAAGCATTTTTTGCAGTGAAGAAAAAGAAAGAAAGAAAGATGTTAATAACTTAAAATCTAAATAACTAAAATCTAAATATAAAAATTTAAATAACTCACTCAATTTTAACATTATTTCTTAAAACAACACAATGTTTTTCTTGTCTAGAAAATGCTTTTTGATTTAAGAATATTTAGATTTTTGCAGTGATTTTTGTAGTGAACTTAAAAATAAGACAAAGAAAGAAAGAAAAGAATGTTAAAAACTTAAAATCCAAATACAATAACTACAAAAAAGCCCCTAACAACATTTTAAAATCATTTTAAATCAAGCAAATATGTTTTGTTTAGTGTCCATTTCTGTTGGAAAATGTCCGATTTCAGCTGTAAAGTTGCAGATGTTTACTTAAAAAGAGAGTTGATGAATTCTGTTTGAGTTTTTCTGTTGAACACAAAGGAAGGTTTTTTTGAAGAATGCTGGAAAAAACAAACGTTGACATCCTTAGTAGGAACAAAAAATACTATAGCTGTTTTTTCCAGCAGTTTTTTTTTTTCAGCATATCTTGTTTTGTGTTCAACAGAAGAAAGAAACTTATAAACGTTTAGAACCACTTCAGTGTGAGTAAATGATGAAGAAATGTTCATTTTTTTGTCAATTATTGTTTTTAAATGGGACAGTACGGTGGCTCAGTGGTTAGCATTGTCGCCTCACAGCAAGAAGGTCACTGGTTGGAGTGCCGGCTGGGCCAGTTGGTCTGTGTGGAGTTTGCATGTGTTTGCGTGGGTTTCCTCCGGGTGCTCCGGTTTCCCCCACAGACCAAAGACATGCGCTATAGGTGAATTGGATAAACTAAATTGGTCGTAGTGTATGAGTGTGTGTGTGAACGTGAGTGTGTATGGGTGTTTCCCAGTACTGGGTTGCGGCTGGAAGGTGGTTGGCGGTTCATTCCTCTGTGGCGACCCCTGATAAATCTGAGACTAAGCCGAAGGAAAATGAATGAATGAATTTTTAAATGATTGACTGATTTACTTAACTGATCTGTTTTTATACACCTCATACTTGCTTTCCATATTTCTCTGTTTATGTTCTCTCTGCTCCTCAGGGTCTGGTGTTTAATCTGACTCTCGGTGCTGATGTTCTGGTTAACTGGACAGTTTATTCTCTGAGTGTTGATGAAGCAGTGAGCGAGGGTTTGCTTTCAGCTTCAGTCTCCTCCTCATCCTCCACCAGCACACCTCCGCCAGCTCTTTCACCTCCAACCTTCTACTCCGGCAGCTTCATCATTCCTGACGGCATCCCCGACCTTCCTCAGGACACCTACATCCAGTTCCCTGACTGGAGGAAGGTACGGTGTCCTGACATTTTTATCCTACCCATCAGATTATGATACCAACACTGTATTTGAATGGTTCTGATGTTGGGGTTTGGGATTAGGTAGGTTAGGGCGATATTACAGCTTCATATCACACTACTCCACATTAAAATTTACACTGGTAGCTAAATCTGATGGGTAGCATATTGCGTCATCAAAATGTGCTACCTACTTTTTGAATGGGAGGTAGATAAATCTGACAAGGTCGGACAAATCGACAGAACAACGGCTTTCACGCCCTGTTTACAGCTGGATTTGTTTACATCCGGAATGATAATTCACACAGCAAATGATGATTTTCTTGGAGTTTTTGTCTTGTTTCTAGTCGAAATGTCAAGAAGCATTTTCTAGACAAATAAACATTTTTGTCTGGTTTTCAGAAAAAAAAACGAGTCAAAATGAAGCAAGTTTCTGCTTTAAACAAGCTGAATACTGTAAACAAATATAATCTAAAAACAAGTTTGTTTCGCTTACTGTACTGACAGATTACTCTACTGACTGGATTTGTTCACTTCCAGAATGATAATTCACACAGCAATATAATGATTTTCTTGGAGTTTTTGTCTTGTTTCTAGTCTAAATATCAAGAAGCATTTTCTAGACAAGTAAATATTTTTGTCTTGTTTTCCAAAAAAAAAAAAACGAGTCAAAATTAAGGCAAATTATTGTAAGCAAAATAATCTAAAACAAGTTTGTTTCGCTTACTCTGCTGACGGATTATTTAGCTTGTTTTAAGTAACAACTTGCTTTTCTTTGAAAACAGGACAACATTTTTTACTTGTTTAGAAAATGTTTCTTGATTTAGGAATTTTTAGATATTTGGACGAGAACAAGATGAAAACTCTAGGAAAGAAAAGCATTTTTATGATTTTTGAATAAAACATGCAGGATTTTTCTCTACGTAGATGAGCTAAAAGGGAATATACAGTAAATGTTTATTTTGTGAAAAGATTGTTTACTTATAAATAAAAATAACAAAATGGTTTAAATCTCCTAAAGTTAAAGTTCCTAATACAGCATTTATTTATTTTTTTTAAATTACATTTATATACATGATTGTCTACATTTAAACTCATCTACTCTCTGAAGAGAATGCACAGGAAGGCTATTTATATTTTATCTAATTTAGAGTCAAATATTTTTTAAGAGATTCAGAGATTTTATCAAGGCATTTATAAAGTCACTAAATTATTTTTAAAGTGTTTGCACATGAGAGGAGACTAACATTTAGCTTTCATTTCTGATTTAATAACTCTATGTTAGAGTCAGGACTAGCATGAGAACATTTGATTTTTACTTTTTTGGACCTTAAAACGACCTCTGGAGGTGAAAGAAAGTGTGAAAATGAACAAGCTCAACTTTCTAAACGCCATTTACTCCTGTATTAATCAATTGATCGATGAAAATGCATCTGCATTTACACTGCATGGTTCAAGTGACCCAATTCCGATTTTTCTCTCCCATGTGGCACAGATCGGATTCGGCCCATGTATGTGTAAGCAGGAAAAAAATCACATGGATTCCGATTTACTCAAATCAGATTCAGGCCTTGTTCATATGTGGAAATTTATCCGATATGAATCGGATCCGTGTCCTCGTGTCTGCAGTGTAAGCAGGTAGATCGGATTTTCACCTGTCAATGCGAGTCGCTCGTCATTAAAAACCATAGCGAATGACGTCAACTCTGACGCTTTCTAACCTTACATTTCATATACTAGAACAAAAAAGCATTTATATTGTCTTGTAGCACAAGTATTCAAGCATGTTAGCGAGAGAGAGAGAGAGCGCAACATCCGCCACGTAAACAATATATAAAACTGTTGCATACATCACGTGCATAAATCACGCCATGGATATACATTAAAATGCCTACTGGTTTAAAAAAAAGCCTAGATTAAAAGAAGAGGGCCAAATGAGAACTTTTCTGTCATAAACGATAGTAAAACAACTAGTCAAAAAGAATAAAAAAAATGAAACCCTGCGAGCAGATTAAATACAGGAACGGAGAGCAGATTAAATGTCAGTCAGCGCCCTCTCTTTTGTTTTTCCTCTTCATTGCGTCTTGTCATTGGTGCAGTGTAAATGCAGACAATCGGATACGAGTCACTTTTAAAAGATGATGTAAGCGGGTCATTAAAAAAAATTGGATGCAGTCACAAAATCGGAATTGACCATCAAGCTCTGCAGTGTAAATGCGGCCTAAATACCAGGCGCAAACAGGGCTTTTATATTGGTGGGAAAAGAAGTCTCATATATGTATCATGTATTGCAACCTAATTTGGTTTTAAATTGTCACACCAGTTTATTTCATTTTTACCTTTAAAGCTCCCGCTGGTGATCCTACTGAAAGCCATTCTTGAATTTGAAGCAGTCAACAACGACTCATTAGCATTGGTAAAAGAAAGCATAGGAATCATAACATGCATTTTTATTCCAGGGTCAAGTGTGGATAAATGGATTTAACGTTGGCCGCTACTGGCCATCCCGTGGGCCGCAGATCACTCTCTTTGTCCCGGCCCACCTGCTCAGCACCTCCGTCCAAAACAACATTACCGTCCTGGAGCTGGAGGCATCCCCTTGCTCCTCGGGTTCCTGCATGGTGGAGTTCACTGATACTCCTGTTTTAAACGCCACCGTAAACAGTCAATACAAGAGACAACTATTCAACAAACAAGACCTCTTATGAGTTTACAACCGCTTCCAGTTTATTTGTGCACCAAATTTTGTTCATTTGAAGGAATCTGAGGGATGACATAGGAGATCATCAGCACTATATGGACAAAATTAAAGCTGGAATGTGTGATCACTGTGAATATATATAATGTCTTGCAAATGATCAAGGTCTGATCAAGGCTGCTCAGGGACTGTGATTTTGAAAAATGTGCAGTAGAAGATGTATATTACAACTCGCTATGAAGTTAAAGGGATAGTTGACCCAAAATTATTTATTCTGCAATCATTTTCTCACCTCTCGCTCTGTTTAAAACCTATTTGTTCTTTACATTTAGTCATTTATCAGGCTCTTTTGTCCAAAGCAACGTAAAATTGAGAAGGCATTCAGCGATTCAACCACAAGAGGCAATACACACAATAAATGTTTGTACAATTATATAAAAAAAAAATTTTTAATATTATTTTTAAAGAGAGAGCAGTGTGTTTTTACATGTGGTTTATTATGCCCACTCACCTGTGTGAGGCACATTTCATAAATGCACAATGTTTTTTTTGTTGTTGTTTTTTTTTTTAGATATGGAGTGGCTCAGTGGTTAGCACTGTCGCCTCACAGCAAGAAGGTCGCTGGTTTGAGTCCCGGCTGGGCTAGTTGGCATTTCTGTGTGGAGTTTGCATGTTCTCCCGTGTTGGCGTGGGTTTCCTCCGGGTGCTCCGGTTTCCCACACAGTCCAAAGACATGCGCTATAGGTAAATTGAATAAACTAAATTGGCCGTAGTGAATGAGTGTGTGTGTGTAAATGAGTGGTATGGGTGTTTCCCAGTACTGGGTTGTGGCTGGAAGGGCATCCGCTGTGTAAAACATATGCTGCAATAGTTGGTGGTTCATTCTGTTGCGGCGACCCCTGATAAATAAGGGACTAAGCCAAAGGAAAATGAATGAATGAGATATGGAGTAATTGTCATAACGCTTCTGGTGTAAAATTGGTGCAAGTGTTGGTTAAAGTGTCTTGGAGTCGAAAGAGTGTGTTTTCTACAGGTGGTTTGTCAAACCCACTCACCTGTGTAAGGCACACTCACACTCTTTTCTCTGTTGAACACAAAATAAGATATTTTGAAGAAAGATGGACACCTGTAACCATTGACAGCCATAATATTTGTTTTTCTTACTATAGAAGTCAATGGTTACAGGTTTTTAGCTTCCTTCAAAATATACTCAATTGTGTTCAACAGAAGAAAGAAACTCATAAAGGTTTGAGAGAGTAAAAAGTGAGTTAATTTCGTTTTTGGGTGAACTATCCCTTTAACATACATTTTCTACCACATATTTTGGATTTTAGCACTTTTTTATTTTAAACGATACTAAAGTTTTTTGTTTTTATGTGGTTTAAACATGCTATATGGTTTATAAGTGCCTTGACTGGTAATTAGTGTCTTTAATTTTGCACCTCATGTTGGCTGGTGCTTTGAAATATTTCACTATGAAATGATGCTGGATGATTTTTATAAATCTGTATGTCTTTAAAAATCTGTATCTGTATAATAAAAAATATTATTGGAAATGCAGTGTAAAAATCCTTGCTCTGTTAAAAATAATTCACAGGAGGGCTAATAATTTTGACTTGACGTGGATTTTCAACTGGATGTGAAGGGATCAGGCATTTACATCGCACAAAAAGTGCCCAAAAAATAAATGCCAAGTACTGGAACAAAGAAAATAAATCACAAAATGACGTGAAAATAAATCAACAACTTAAACCCATTTAGAAATGTGAATATCAATAACAACAATTTAGAAATGTGAATATTTCTAGATTTCCCATTTAGAAATGTGAACAGTTTAGCATTGGTGAAGGAAAATACAGGAATCGTGACATGCATTTTTGTATCATTAATGCCAGATAGAAAACATGGTTGTGTGTAAATAAAACATATGTTTAAAAAGCAGCTCTTGTTTTAATTCAGTGTTGATGAGATATATGATCGTTTTGTTCATATTTTGTATAATATGTTAATGCTACAAATGAAACTGTGGTTGCTACATCTGTTTCTAATAGTTAATATAATGTATTGTTAGAGTATTACTAGGGGGCGGCGCGGTGGCTCAGTGGTTAGCACTGTTGCCTCACAGCAAGAAGGTTGCTGGTTCGAGCCAGTTGGCATTTCTGTGTGGAGTTTGCATGTTCTCCCCGTGTTGGCGTGGGTTTCCTCCGGGTGCTCCAGTTTCCCCCACAGTCCAAAGATATGTGCTATAGGTGAATTGAATAAGCTAAATTGGCTGTAGTGGATGAGTGTGAATGAGAGTGTATGGGTGTTTCCCAGTACTAGGTTGCAGCTGGAAGGGCGTCTGCTGCGTAAAACATATGCTGGATAAGTTGGCGGTTCATTCCGCCCTGATAAATAAAGGGACTAAGTTGAAGGAAAATGAATGAATGAATGAAAATATTACTCTTCTGATGGTCTGGTTAAAAAAAAAACTAAAGAGTTGAATGGAAAGTGAACTTAAATGCAATTACAACTAATATGGAGAAGAGAAATAAGCCACCTTTAAAGGCCTTTGATAGCATGACAGTAAGGAAAACGTTTTATTTATTTATTTATTTATTTATTTATTTATTTTAGATTTGTGAAACTCAAACAACACTACAATGCTCGTGCCCGTGCGGATTGAGGTCATGGTTGTGATGTGAACGCGCACTGGTAATCGTAACAGGAAATGGAGTCGTCGTCATCACCGCGAAGGGTGTGCGCAATATGGTAAGTGACATTCGCGACAATCTTTTATTGTTTTAAACAAAAGCTTTCATTTTTCCTAGATAAAATGTTCGTTATTATATAAAATGCAGAACACTTTAAATACGTTATTTGTTAGTCGTCAAAGTCTCGAGTATGTCGCTAAAAACACACTAGCCTGTTAGCGCTAATGCTAGTAAACATCAAGCAACTTTGATATGTGCAACATTGAGCAACTGCGAACTGATATGTTCAAATTATATTGTGTCGAAGTAATGTCCTTTTTATATTTAAGCGCTACCTGAATTCATGTATTATTCTGTTCGCTGAATATTAAAGTACCGAACCTAAATCTACCTGGTAAAAAGCACTTTCACATGATCGATTTATTTTATTTAAATAAACTATTTCTTTCATTGAAAAATACTTTTAACTGGTTAAAGTACTGAAATATGTTCCTTTACACGGTCGTAAGTAATGTATTGATGAATGTTATGATATGATAATGGTTAGTAAATTGAAATATTCAAAATACATATTTTAAAAGCATTATGTTTTGTACAGTGTGTTTTGTTGTTGTACGTTTTCTAATTATAAGTCTCTGACTTGCCAACAAGTGGCTAACGACATAATTTATTGTGTTATTATATATAGTTTAGTGGCTTTAACCTGAAACATTGTAATGCAGTGATAATTACACATTATTTCAAAGGCTAAGTAGATAGTTTGGCTCATGGTTATTTAGCTACATGACTAAATGACTCAATACTAGGAGTGTCTTTGGCTAACCTTTGTAAGTCCTGTGACTCATTTCACCTCAGAAGCAAGTGGTTCCCTGTAAACATGCGTTTGTTTGTCAGTTTCGTGATTTAATTACACTGCTTTCTGTTTCAGATCACACACGACTTTGTCTCTTAAGACGTTTCACATCCATGAGAATGAGATAAGACGATCTGAGTTGGATAACATAGGAAGATGAAAAGAAACCAGTGTTTAAACAGGAAAAAACAGCACAAATGATATGACCGTTGCATCTCTCACTAAACTCATCTACTAAACTAAATTGTTAGCCATCTGAAAGTCATCTTTGCAAAAACAAAAGCATGGTGGACAACCGTTATGCCACAGCGCTGGTCATCGGCTCTGTATTGAGCCTGCTTGCCACCGTCTATCTGTCTGTCGCAATTGGCACTCAGCACTGGTTCCAGTACCACAGCCAGCCGGCCAGCAATGACATCAACAATGGCTCAGACCTCCAGAACCTCAGGCTGGACTTTGAGGGGGAAGATGTGGATGAGATGAGCTACAGTAAAGCTCTCTTCCAGCTGAACGGCACGCTGGGTCTGTGGTGGCGCTGCATTCGGGTGCATCAAGACTCGCATTGGTTTAAAGCGCCTGGTAAGGAGACTAATTCACCTTTAAAAGACAAGGGCAGCAAAAAAGTTTCACTTCATATTATTGTCCTTGTTTGGTTCAGATCATATCCTGTAAAAAATCAGACTAAAAACCTAAATAACACTGCACTATCATGATTAGGAGTTATCACTGTGTGTTGAGTTAAAAAATGGATGCTAACTACTTTTTGCTTTGTCTGTCTCTTCGCTTGCCTTGTGCTTTTTTCCAGATCCAGTGATGGTGACTAAATGTCAGGCCTTTACTTTGCAGCAGCAGTGGGAATCCAAGTATAAATCTCCTGGAAATATTAACAGCGGAGATGATCTGCTGCGTACATGTACGTCCTGACCAGAATATTTTATTTTTGATATTTATTAAATTTGATATTTAATTCTATATTCAAAACTATTGTAAAGTTTAGGATATATTAGGCCTGCACAATATATCGCTTGACCATCGATGTGTGTATTCGCAATAGTCACATCGCAGGATTAGATTATTTATTAAAGATTAAAAGATAAAGCTATTATTAAATATTATTATTTTTAAATAAATTATACAGTGATGACCATGTTATTTTATGTTTGATTGTTCAATTTCTGTAACTGAATACTGTTAGACTCTCCAGAAAACCATAAAGCACTGTTTATTTCACTTTTATCTTTGCTCTGTTGTGTTTATATATGCTTTTAGTTTATTATAATTTATAGAAAAAGACTTGATCTTCCCAATCTATCTAAATTAATGAAATATTTCCAAATAGAACTATTCAGAAATTATATTCATATCACAATATATATCGCAGAAAAACAAAATAATGCAATGTCAGATTTTTCTAATATCGTGCAGCCCTAATATATATATATATATATATATATATATATATATATATATATATATATATATATATATATAATACATAAAAAATATTAAACATTCAACATTCCAGTCTGGAGTAATGATACTAATCAAAATATTTGTTCTATATTTTTTAAATTGTAGACCAAAAACTTTTAAATGTATTTTTTTTTTTTTTTAAATCTGCTAGTGTAACAATTTATGCATATTTATATATGTGGCCAAATTCATTCATTCGTTCATTCATTTTCTTTTCGGCTTAGTCTCTTTATTAATCTGGGGTCGTGTGGCCAAATGAAAAATGTTAAAACTATTGAATATTGCCTAACTCTGACTAGCACATGTAAAAAATAACATGCTCTGACATAACCTGATTTTTCATTTGAATTCTACAATGAAAAGTGTCCTTTTTGTTTTGTTTTTTACTGTTACTTTCACGTAATTGATGATAAACAGTCTAAATTAGATATTTCATTCATAGTATTTGTCTTAACAAGCCATAGCAAGCTTGCACCAAATTTACAACCATTTGCACACAAATTTGTCAATGAAATCAGTGTGAGACACTGTAAAACAAATACACTAGTGTATACGCAGTAATACCCATTGCTCCTAATAATGCATTGAGGTCTAATGAATAAATATAATTAATTTATGCAATAATTAGTAAATGTGGTCATTATTTTGTTCAGTGCATGCAGATGATTGTGCTGTGTTGTGTGTGTGTGTCCTCAGACCTGTGGAAGTGTCAGTTCCTGCTGCCGCTGATCTCCGTGGGTTTGGTGTTTCTTGCGGCATTAATCGGAGTGTGTGCCTGTCTGTGCCGCAGTATCACTCCAACACTGTTTGTAGGGCTGCTGCATCTGATGGCCGGTAAGACAACGGTTCATTATGTATAATAGGGGAGTAATTAAAGCTACTTCCAGAAAAAGACAGCGTTCAGTTATGAACTGGAAGCTGCGACCGTTTTTGTTATTTTTTTCGTATTGTGACACAGTTCTTAGAGAAACGGAGTATTAAATGAGAAAACAGTGGGCGTGGCTTGTTTTTTTACTGCAAGCTGATTGGATGTAGTAAAGTAGGCATTTCATTCAGAAAGATCAGGAAAAGGGTTTAGGGAGAGTTATTACAACCTAACAGACTCCTCCTCCTCACCATTTCTGTTGTCAAAACTGACAGCTGAAGGGGCGTGGTTAAGTATGTTAGCCCCGCCCAATACTTCAGACCGACGCAATCTGAGAATTTAACCGAAAACAAACAGGAAGTGCATTTTCATATTTCAATTTTAGATTACAAGGGCAAACACTTTTCTTTTTCTCAATGACATACACCGATTAATTGTTCACCACAAAACTAGCAATGTGAGCTAACAAAATCAATATGGTTAGTTTTGATTTCATTTGTACTTTAACAATCATTCTGCACGCAGGCCTGTGTTCCCTGGGGACCGTTTGCTGTTTCCTTACGGGACTGCATTTGCTTCATGATATATCGGAGCTGCCTGAAGGAATGGACTATTCTCCGGGCTGGTCCTTGTTTTTGGCGCTGGTGTCGTCTCCGCTCCAGGTCATGGCGGCTGCACTCTTCATATGGGCTGCGAGGAGCCACCGCCAACACTACACTCGAATGACAGCCTACAGAGTCGCCTAAACAACTGAGGACTGACTGTAAAGTTGCTGAAGTGATTCAAGGAATGCCCACAGCATATTCACAGCTGCTTTTACCACTACCAAAGCTGTGATGAAGCGATGAAGGAAACCATCACCCAAAATTAGTAAGCTAAACTAGCGCCGTCCACCTATAGCACTCCTGTGAAATACTTGCATCACTTGAAGGAACTTCCTGCTATATTACTGCCTTTTTAACCACTTATGTTAGCCTTTGTGGTAACACTTTACTTCAGGGGTGTCAAACTCGATTCCTGGAGGGCCGCAGCCCTGCTTCAATACACCTATCTGTAGGTGTCAGACAAGCCTAAAGCACTCAATTAGTTTGATCAGGTGTGCTTAATTAGGGTTGGAACTAAATTGTGCAGAGCTGCGGCCCTCCAGGAACTGAGTTTGACACCTGTGCTTTACTTGAAGGGGTGTTCATAAGACTTTCAGCAAACCATTATAATCAATGCGAATGAGAATTTATGAATGCTTATGACAGCTATTATTAAGTGTCATTCACTCAGTTATGACATTTTAAATGCAAAGATGACAACATGACATAAACAAATACATCACAACCTGTTTTTGTCTTTTGTCATGACAACTTGACATTGCCTAGACAACAAAACTTAAAATCTGTCATAAACATGATTCTCATGAAGCCATTATAAAAGTGTCATAAATTTTATAACAGCGTATTTTTTTTAACCTTTTTGTCATTAAAATATAATTAAATATTAATGACGCTGTTAAAAAATGATTTGACAGAGTAATGACACTTTTAATGAGACATTTTAATATTCATGACACAATTATAATGCCTCATGCCGATCATGTTTATGACAGATTTATGACAAGTTACACTAATAAATTCAGGGTTCCACGCAATTCCTTTATGTTGTCCTAAAAAAACCCTAATTAATCGTTTTTACAAATTTAAGTAAATTAAACATAAAACAATTAAGTTGTGTTAAGAATTGTGATGTTTCAGCTCATATTAAATTAGTAGTTAAAAAAAATGTGAGTATGTTGGCTTAGTAATGTCAAGTTGTCATGACAAAGTGGTTGTGATGTATTTGTTTATGTCAAGATGTCTTAACAAACAATGTCATCTTTGCATTTAGAATGACGGAGCGAATGACACTTTATAACAGTTGTCATAAGCACACATAAAATCTCAATGCAATATCACGATTATAAGGGATTTATGACAATCTTATGAACACCCCTTCACCAACAAGTAAAGTGTTCCTGCATTGGCGCTATTTATTGAGAAACAAAACCTCTCAGCAATATCGCTCAACAGGAAAGCATCTATAAACACTACACACTAGTTCTTCAGGGCTTCAGCTTTTTTATTTAGTCACATTTTGTCTGTTGACTAAACGTATTATAGGATGTATTAGATTTAGTTTAATCTCCTCCTCGTTTGAAGTTTTTTTTTTTTCTCCCAGTGTTGTAGCTACTCACTGGCATCATGAAGAGATTGCGTTTTAGCGCTTTGCAATCCCAAGATGCAGTAGGTTTTGCCTTGGTCTGAAAGACTGAATGTTTGTATCCATCTTATGCATTAACCACTCGAGCCTTTTTGTGTTTCCTAAAATGTATTGTGCTTATTTATTATTATTTTTTCTCTCTTGTGCTTTGCGTTGGTTATGCCGTGTTTGTTTATCTACTTTCTCTTTGAGAATGTTTTCATCACGTACTTTTAATAAGTTTTTTTAGAATACAATTGTGGTGGTTCAGGTTGCCATTTAAATCCATTTAATATGTGGTTAATATACTTATTTGTACTTCTTTGAAACATTTTGCTGGTGCGCACTGTGAGATTTTCACCATAATTCTGCGTTTGACACAGTTTGCTGATTTTATCAATGCTGGTTATGATATGAAACAGTTTCTATAAACTCAAAAATGCATTCAAAATTATTTGAAACAGATCATTTGTGACGTTTATCATGCACATTTGATGCGTGAGAAGACGTTTGGGGTTTACAGACAGTTGAAGATTTAGCTGGGATCACTTTATAAAATATTACAAAATCAAAACTCATGGTGCAATCGCAGCGTGCACATCCAGCATTGTGATTTCATTGTGCCACATGGTTTGATCTTCGTGTTGTAATACCTGAGGCCATCTTTTGTTCATGTAAATGTGCTTTTTGTTTTCGTCTTTTTTATTCCGAGCCCATAAGCGGCTTCATTTTCTCCAAGCGATCAGGCATTTGAGCAATACAGTCATGACGATACCTCACACTCTTCACAATCCACTGTGACTGACTTCAAGCTGGTGTTCGAAGTACTTCAGACGGTTTTGCCTTTTTTATACAGTTTTGTAAGCATTCTTGTCAGATAAACATTTTGCTGGTCACAATAAATATCTTTTCATTCAAAAACATTGTTGTTGCACGTCAATCATTGTCATAAAGCTAATTAAAGGCATAGTTCAACCCCCCAAAAAATGAAAATTTTGTAATTCAAAACCTGTTTGAGAAGATATTTTGACGAATGCTGGTAGCACCTATTGACCCCCCTTTTTTTTCCCCTACTATGGAAGTCAATGGGAGGCAGCTATAATAGATGAAACTCAAAAAGGAAGGAGAGTAAATGAAGCCATTTTCATTTTTTGGTAAATTATGCTTTTAAGTACACAGTTTATACCTGAGTGAATCACTTTGAAGTGATTGTAGTATGGTAAAAATCACGTAAAATCATTCAATTGCTTATAGTCATGCTGGGTTTAATGTCTTTCCTCTTTCCTCATTCAGTCTTTCTGCACTTGCACCGCTGGAATTGTCAGCGTCATCCTTTTTGCCAGATGAAAAGCGATTCCCTTTTCATAGTAGGCACATTCGTTGATAAATAAAGGATGAAGTGGCTCTTCCTCCTCATATTTCACAGTTTCTCCAGAAAACAACAAAAACAAAGGATCGCCCCGTTTGAGAAGACAGAAGTCTCTATCCTAGGGGTGGAAAAAATGAATTCAGATTGTTGGGTGTATTTCACATAAGCATGTTTAGGTGAGGTTTTATACCAAATCAAAACATTACTGGACATAAACTTGCTTATTATATATACTGGGTAATTTTAAGCCCAATGAAGTATTCTGTAATTCATATATTTTCCTATTTAAAATAATTAACATTAAATATTTGCACCTCAGATTTTTGGTTTATTTAAACTGGCATGAATTCAGTACAACAGTATCGAAATAATGATGAATTACTATTTTATTATTTAATACCTGACCTTTATTTATTGCATTAATTAAAATGGCTTTTTAAAAATCTCTATTACTCTGTAATAAATGTGTGTAACCCCATCGGTCCTACACCACCCAACTGTCTCCGAGCTCGGATTGAACTGGTTGCTCTAACAAGGAAGCTAAAGACCATAGCCTGTAGCATCTGTCGTCAGAGGAGTGAGGTTTACCTGCATAGCACTTCGCTAGCTGGTCTCCGTTACACTCACCCCCTTAAACCTCACTCCCATCCCGGACGAGCCCCCACGTGTAACCCACCAGTCCTACTACACCCAGCCTGGTCTGAGCTGGGATCTATTCTTTGTATGGGAGTCGGTTGCTCTAACAAGGAGGCTAAAGACCATGGCTTCTAGCGTCTGTCACTAGAGCACCTTTAAAGGTCAGAGGAGTGAGGTTTACCTGTACAGCACTTCACTAGCTGGCCTCCGTTACATGTGTAATAGAGATTAAATTAAAATGCCATTCTAATTAATGCAATAAATAAAGTAACCATCAGACCTCGACAACTTCATCAGCTATATAACATAATTTCTGCACATTCTGTGTGTAAAATATAATAATAATAACTACCTGAAGCTGAGGGTGAACAGCAGCGGTGAGATTTCGAGTCTCAGGATCTCTGGGATAATCAACACTTTTGATGAACTTGAAGGCTTCCACGTCTCCACCTTCAAATTCTGTCCCTGAAAGCCAAATTAAACACACTTGCTAATACAATATCATTGCAAAAACACAAATCAGCCACATTTTTAGATCCTCCAGTACCTGAGTTGAATTTATGAATCCAGTCTATAGTCAAGTCAACAGCCTCCTTCATAATAATAAAGATGTCCGCTCTGACAACACCATGCGGCTGCGGCCCGACCTCTATTGCTATAGAAACACAGGTAATCATGATATTCATCAGCTGAGCATGCATTTGTGGTTGAATAATGATGAGTACACTAACAAAATGCAATGAGATGATCACCATCACTTACAAAAGCCATGCTTGGAGACGGACTCCAAGGAATATGCATCACTATATGGGACATCCAGTACCAGCACTCTCACAGGCACTTTGGTTATCTTAGTCTTAAATATGTACACGACAACAGACAACATCAAAACACACATGCAGTGACACGAAAATCCTACTCTACTCATGAAATTGGCCACTCATTTATAATGGCACATAGACAAAAACCTACGTCTGTGGTTCTTAACTGGTGTAGCCCCCAAAACAACATCAAAAAACACGTTAAAAAAGTAAATCGATTTGATGTCAATTGACTATCTTGATGTCAAATAGACGTCAGATTGACATCTAACGTTGGTGCCAAAAAAACATGTCAAAAATCAATTACTTGAGTGTCCTGTAAGTGATTAAATAGATTACAGGACTGTTTTTTGTAAACAATGTTATATGTCAATTTGATGTCATTTTGACATCCAGGTAGTTTGCATCCATTGTAGGGAAACAACATCCAGTGTAAATGTATAATTTAAGCTTTCAGATTAATAAAACTTTTCTTATATTAGCTATAATACTGTTTGTGTCGTTATTTTGGTGGTCAAAAGGACATCAATGTGTGGATGTCAAATGGACATCAAGATTTTGGCATCAAATAGATTTGCAGTTTTGAGGTGTTTATTGATATCGTTTTGACATCAAGTGCCTGCTAGGCTTAAGACCAGGGTGCGAATTACAGGGGAGTTTGGGGGGGTCAGACCCCCCTAATTAACGCTTGATCCTCCCTGAAGGACATCAAAACAAGATGTATGGGGGGTCTGCCCTTTAATAGTTGCAATACATTGACCACCCCTCTAATGGTCCATACCATTGTGAATGCATAACCGCACCAAAAAAAAAATTATTCAGCGGTTTGAAACCAGCAAATCTAGAGCACCAACAGACAGTATAAGTGTTCACAAAACATGTTTCTTGTAAAATAGACATTTGTACTGTAGGTGTCCATAAAACTAGATGCATAGTTTGTATTTTATTATACACTTGCTCACACATGGAAGTTAAACAGTAAAATAAAAAATATGTGCAGTCTTTCATGGTCATCCATTAATAGGTGCAGGAAAGCAAAGCTGTCACCGTTTATTTAACATCACAAATGTCATCGAGAACCACTCAATATCCCTCAAAACACTGAAAACATAATAACAAGTTTGATTAATAAATTAGATGTAATTTAATTAAATATATATATTTGGTTCACTGAGGCATATTACCGAACATCATCATTGTATAATTCGCACCCTGCTTAAGACCCAGATTTTACATTGCAAATCAAGTTTAGTAAACCTATTTATTTTCTTAATATGCACAATAATATAGTTAAACCACCATACTCTTTGCCAAATATGGGGTCGTAGCACCAGTTTAGAAACGACGGACTTTGGTTTACAGTATGGGGTTTATTGAAGCACATTTGTGAAGCTCTTACCTGTAGGTATTTGCAGATGTGCAGGGTCGCCCAGTCACTGGTTGTGTAATGGATGAGTGTGAGACCCATGTTAGACGTGGTGTTGTGGAGGTCACAAATCATGTCTATTGCACCTGCCGACTCCTTCGGACCCAGCTGATTGTTTAATTCCTGAGCACGTCGGACTTCATATGGAGTGCTGTCTGTAATAGGAGTACTTCAAGAAAATGAGGATTTTAGATGTACATATTATGCATGTAGAAATAATACACATTCAAAACAGTACACGTCAGTAATTTCAGCAACTGGGTTATACAGGTGGACTACCTGCTCTTATACCATATACATAAGCTGCCAAAATGGTGTGATTAAAAATAAATAAATAAAATAATAATAAAATTCAGAAAAAAACGTCTACTGTGTATAAAATTATTAAATCTTACAAATTAAAAACGACAGTTTATATGACGCTGAAGTTCACTTAACAGTCGCGCTGATTGGTCGAAAGTACAAGGCGGTAAATATGAATTCCCCCTGACGCAACGTCAACGACTCTAACAAACTCATCTTCAAGATGAAGGGGAAAACTATCTTCAAGATGAAGGTATTATATTATCGATGAAACATGTATACATTTTTATACGTTTTGTTTTATGTTATTGGTGAGGTGTAAACATAGATTGAATAAGTTTCTCTTTCTCATCGGAGCTAGAGTTTAATTTCACGGTCAAACTTTGCTTATGCCGCGCTTTCAATAATTAAAAGCTGCGTTAAAACTAGAGTATATTGTAAACAATTAAATATAAGGGACAAACCTTAATGGTTTTAAGGAAAACACATCTATGTTTACTAAGTGTACATGCGCCTGTTTGTTCAATGTAAATATTAATACGTTTATAGATAGATAGATAGATAGACGACAAATTACTTATCTAACGTTAACTTTACCAAACCTGCTAGCTATAAAACACGAGTGCCTATGCCATAAATATAAATTATTATTCAATGAAACGTGATGCTAGACTAGTTTTCTTTATTTTTGCACAATACAAAATTACCTTTAGCCTTTTTTTAGACAGTTCACGAGTGCATTAACGTTTTTATGCTCTGTAGCCTTATATTGTACATAATATTTTAGGTGTGGTTATATAAACACATAAAATGTATACTATATTAAGTTATAATTATAAGTTATATTTAAAAACTAGATTTTTTAGATTAAAAAAACAAAACAAAATTGTATTATTTTTAATTAAAAAGCTATTTTTGACCAGCATCTTAGCAGTTGATGCTGCAGTTCCACATCTCACCTCAGTGTGTCTCTGCTGAAGCAGCGGTTCATATCTGTATCAATGTATCTTCTGCACTCTTTCACAGCCCGTGGGTTTGACAGTACAGTTGTTACAGGAATCGGCCACACACCGTCTCCCTTCTCTTTCCGCTGTCGCTCCATCTCCTGCACCAGATACACACCGGACAGCTCATTGCCATGAGTGCCGCCACATACAGCCATACCACCCAGAGCTGGCAGGAACACAGACGCCATCTACAACAGACAAGTAACACCATTACTTATGTGCCCATTCAGTGATTTGAATAACGATTTCTATATGATGTTTTGGTAGGCATATTGTAAAACAATTCTTTTATTACTTATTATTTATTTTGGATGGCAAATTGAGCATTTCAATGCATGAGAAAGAAATGTGGCCAGTACAAAAGTTCAATGGCAAGTTGAAAGTAAACAGATATTTTAACGTCCATTCTACTTTCAACGTGCCCTGCTGAAAAATCCAGCTTAAACCAGTCTAGGATGGTTGGCTGGTTTTAGCTGGTCGACCAGCCTGGGTTTAGAGGTTTAGGTTTAGAGGTTTCCAGTCATTTCCAGCCTGGTCTTAGCTGGTCAGGCTGGGAGATGACCAGCTAAAACCAGCTTGACCAGACTGGGAGCCCTCCTTTGTTTTTACAAGCCCGAGGCATGAGCCAATAGAGGCAAACCTGTTCTGAACACTAAAGCTTTAATTTAAACCAGCAATATCATATTATGTTGCTCACTGAGAATTTTTGTTATAGATGAACTGCTGAGAAAGTTAATAGACAACAGAACAATCATTTATAATCCCACGCCGAGATTGACAGAACTGGGTTCTCTCTGAGGCAGAAAAAAAACATCACAAAGTCACACATTGACTGTTTTGCACAGCTAGCAGAACAGACGACACTGAACCCAGCGCTGTTAATGAGAACAAAAGGCAGTTGTTGGGCCTAGGAAAACAATTATTTACTGAAAAACAGGGTAAATGTAGTAAAGGCGGGTTTATTATTAACTAAAGATCTTCAATAAGTACTAATATAATTAAAACCAAAATAAAAAAAGCAAAACACAAACTTTAATTTAAGTTCAAATTAACTGAATAAAAATGAATCCAAAATAATACCACAAAAATGATACTATCGTTACACTGAATGGAGGTGTCAAATGTGCTTCCTATTGGGTTATTCATAAAGAATATTTCACAAGTGAGTTGCATATTGAGTTCTGGAGGAAAAAGGTGCATCCTAGATGAACTTATCTTATCACAACATTAAAGGAGGAAGATCATAAACCGTTTTCCATAACAGACTACACTGTACAAAATGCAGAGTTCCACACAATCCCTTCATGTTGTCCCATCGCAAATCGATTAAGTGAACTTAACGGTTTTTGCAATTTTAAGATGATTTAAGCTGTCGCAAAAAAAAACAACTCAAGAATTGTGATGTTTCAGCTCATTTTAAATAAGTAGTTAGAACAAGCAGCAAAAAACATTTTTTGAGTGTATTTGTGAATCTCTATTTACATAGATCATGTTACAATAATGGTTACTAAAACCATGAATTCCATGTAAACATTATAATGTTGCTGTTCATTATTATCTAAACAAAACTGGCCAACTAGTGAGTAAGTTTATTTATAACGCCAGTGTTTACTCAGTTTGCGAGTACAGATTTTTTGCGTATACACTGTAAAAAATGCTGGGTTCCACACAATCGATTTGTGTTGGCTCAGCATGAAGGAATTAACTTATTAATTTTTACAAATCAAAGTGGATTGAACATAAAACAGTTAAGTTGTCCCCCAAAAACCTCAAGAATCGTGATGTTTCACCTCATTTTAAATAAGTAGTTTCAACAAACATCATTTTTTTGAGTGCATATGCCTTTAAGAACATGTGACTGTAGTATTAGTTTGTTAAGCTCTGTTGCTGGAGGGAGTTTTGCTGTTTTCTTTCAGACACTATATTGCTCTGTTGTGCAGTGTGCATTTATTGCAAATGTCAAGCGATTACATGCAACACATATGCAGAAGTTGAAAGTAAAACCTCCTACCGTTATATTTAAGACAGAAGTGTTGATTCGCTCCTTCCTCCAAACGCTGTCCCTCTAATCGTCTTACTGAGGGAAGTTGCACAAGGCATATGAGACCTTTGGACACATACGGTGAGGTGTGACAGGGCATGCGTGTTGACACACATTCAGCCAGTGCAGGCCTATTCTAGCCGCAGGGGCCACAGCACTGCAGGGGATGCGCCTACACACACATTAACAGTTTAAGACATTCTTCAGAGACCACTCAGACACACTGATGCAACATGCAAAACAATGAAGTACCTCCTCCTTTTCTGCCTCGTCTTCAGCCGCCACCCTTGGATCATCTTTCACACATGATGTTTGACGCCCCAGCAACTCTCAGTTCCACTGCTATGAAATGAGAGTTTTGCTGACTCATACAAGCGCTAAAAGGAGAGTGTGTGTGGGGGGGAAGCAAGAGGGGGAGGAGAAACATGACAACTGAGAGGACTGCAGAACTTATAGATTATTACCTTAACTTTACAACCGTACATAATGAGAGAGGAAGGGATGCAGGCAGGCAGTTTTCTAACAAACCAGTATTTCCTGTCATCGTTGCTGTTTTTAATTTCCTTAGGAAATCAACAGCTGCTGTCAATGCAAAAATCAGGCTCTGATGTTTCAACAGAGTGAGATCAATACTAGATATAAACATGGCAACATTAGCTTATAGCACTGCCTGGTATTTAATGTTTGAACAAATTTGCAGTGGGTTTAATTTACTAATAAGTATGTAGATTATTTATATTCATTCATTCATTTTCCTTCAGCTTAGTCTCTATTTTAGAGGCCGCCAACTATTCCAGCATATGTTTTACGCAGCGGATGCCCTCCCAGCTGCAACCCAGTGTTGGGAAACACCCATACACACACACACACACACACTACGAACAATTTGGTTTATTCAATTCACCTATAGCGCATGTCTTTGGACTGTGGGGGAAACCAGAGCACCTGGAGGAAACATCACGCCAACATTGGGAGAACATGCAAACTCCACACAGAAACGCCAACTGGCCCAACGGGGACTCGAACCAGTGATATTCTTGCTGTGTGGCAACAGTGCTAACCACTGAGCCACTGTGCCACCCAGATTATTTATATGTATATTTGAAATTGTCACTCACTAAAACTTTCCGTAAATGAATTTGTTCTTAATTTATTAATCTTAATTTCAAAGTTTTTTATTAGCAAGTTTTGCAAACAGAATACAGAATTATCCACAAAAGCAACTAAAATGCTGTATTGTAAACATCTGGGGTCTCATTTATAAAACTTTATGTAGGAACCTTCCTAAAAGTAAACGTACACCAGAATACATTATAATGTAAAGATTAATTAACTAAAATGCATATAAAGTTGACCTTTTCATTGTTGGAACTGGATTGGGGTAAATCTTGCTTAAATTAGCAGTTATATTTACAAGGAAATTCATCTGCATAAAACACGCCCAAACAAATCGTCTCCATATAAGGACATTTTGCTTTTAATGTTTTCTTTGCAGCTTTTCATCACTCTTGTCAAACATAGGACATATTTGTTTTGTAGTTTAGGACAACACTGAGAAAAAAAAATTAAATCCAAGAAATATATGCATTTCATACCCTTTCTTTGAAGAGTGGTTCTCGTTTGTTTTGCATTAAAAGCCAAGAAAACAAACAAACAAACAAACAAAAAAGATTAAGGTGAAACAAAATTTATTAATATTCTATAAAGTCCAACAGTATGCAAAATTATTAACATGAAAACATAAATTGACAGTGTTGTAAATGCATAAACAGTAGAAGTTTGTTCCAACCTTGCATTAAAAATAACTTTGAGCCAAGTTATGTATTGTAAAAGCCATAGCTGAATTTGTGCAAAAAAGTCGAAATGTTTGATTGAACACAGATGGATATGTAATTATGCATTATTTTACAATTATTTGCAATTTGACAAAAGACAGTCTGTCATGTGAAATCGTTTGGTTAGATCAGTGAGGTTAGATTGTCTGATAATCATGCTGAGTTTATTCTGTGCACTTGTACTGATGGAACTGTCAGTGTCCATTTTTTGGCCAGATGGAAAGCGATTCCCTTTTCATAGTAGGCACCCTCGTTGATAAAGAACGGATGAAGTGGCTCTTCTTCCTCACATGTCACAGTTTCTCCAGAAAATGACAAAAACAAAGGGTCACCCCGCTTGAGGAGAGAGAAGTCTCTATCCTAAAAAGACAAATAGTGATTTTTAGATGCATTTCATGTGAATCCCATCCAAAATACAATGAAATGATATTTTGTAAGATAAATTAAGATCCATAAAGATATGTTTTTTACATAATCCCCCAAAACGCAATCCAAAAAAAAAAAAATTATTTTAACATTCAAAACAGCGTAAATTTAGTACAACCAGTGTTGGGGGTAATTTTAATTACTTTTCCCAAAAATTTATTTACTCATATCACTGAAACAGATTTGGTATCTTTCACTTTATATATTTATTGTTTAGTGTCAAACTTTTTTTCACGCATATTTTTCTTCATGTAATCCATAAATATTAGTTTGAACTCATGAATTTACTTTTCCATTTAACTTTTGGTGTAAAAAGGCTATACATTTTTCAATTTTCCAATTTATTACTAACAAGAAAGCCCTGCCGAGATTACAACAATCATGCAAAAGTAGCATAAAAAATTTACTTTACCATAAAAAGTAACTAAGTACCGCATTTAGTAACATTTTTAAAGTAACGCAAGCCTGTAATATATTACTTTTATATGTAGCTTTCCACAAAACATTAATCATTGACTATTTGAATAATTTATATTAATATCCTGCCTTGTCAATTATACATAAAAATATAAATCATTTTTGCAGAATGATGATTACCTGAAGCTGAGGGTGAACAGCAGCGGTGAGATTTCGAGTTTCAGGATCTCTGGGATAATCAACACTTTTGATGAACTTGAAGGCTTCCACGTCTCCACCTTCAAATACGGTCCCTGTAAGCAAAATTAAACACACTTGCTAATACAATATCATTGCAAAAACCACAAATGAGCCACATTTTTAGATCCTCCAGTACCTGAGTTGAATTTATGAATCCAGTCTATAGTCAAGTCAACAGCCTCCTTCATAATAACATAGATGTCAGCTCTGACAACACCCTGCGGCTGTGGCCCGACCTCTAGAGCTAGAAACACAGACCACGATTCTCATCATCTGACTCCATTTGTGTACATAAAGCAAATGCATTAAGATGATCACCATCACTTACTAAAGCCATGCTTGGAGACCGACTCCAAGTTATATGCATCATTAATGGGGAAATCCAGTACCAGCACTCTCACAGGCACTTTGGTTATCTTAGTCTTAAATATGTACACGACAACAGACAACATCAAAACACACATGCAGTGACACGAAAATGCTACTCATTGATATGGTTGTCCATACATACATTATAATGAAACATTAACAACCTTGTCATGTTTGTCTTAACTGGTTTTACTTCAGAAACCAGATTTTACAGTTGATATTATGCATATTTATTTATTTTAACATCTCCACCGAGCATGATTAAATAGAAAGAGATAAAGTGTTTTATTTTTTGTATTTATCATATTTTTTATACCTTGCCATCAGTCCAATTTCAGGCCACAACACCAACCCACCCATTGACAACAGCTGACTTTAGTTTACAGAATTAAATTTACTGAAGCACACTTGTGAAGCTCTTGCCTGTAAGTATTTGCAGATGTGCAGGGTCACCCAGTCACTGGCTGAGTAATGGATGAGTGTGAGACCCATGTTAGACGTGGTGTTGTGGAGGTCACAAATCATGTCCATTACATCGTCAGATCCTTTCACTCCTAGCAGATTATTCAGTTCCTGAGCACGTCGGACTTCATATGGGCTGCAGTCTGTAATAGGAGTACTTTGAGAGAGATTAACACATATATTACCATTTTTGCATGTAGAAATACATTTACTCCATTTCATTTAAAATTTTAGTGGTGCTTTATCACACTACATTACCAACATCTACTCAAACTCATGCTTAAACATGTAGAAGCAAAAGGTGTTAATTTTGTCAATGAAAATAAAGGCAAAAAATGTTCGTTGGATATTGCTCGACACAAACAGAAATTTGTCAGGTCCACTGTGCTAGTAACTTGACAGTAACGTAACGCACTCTGATTTGCTCATTTAACAAATAAACAGCACCTTATTGTACAAAAATATAAAAAAATAACCAAAATGTCGGCATATCCGCTTGTTAAGTGTGACGTCAGGCGAAGCGGCTTCCGGGTCCAAGCGCTCTATCAAACTGTATGGGGAGACTCAACAAATGGCAATAATAAATATGTTTACAAAGCGCTGTAGTACTTTCCAAAATCACGATCACAATATTTATATATCCATGCCCAATATCAGATGGCCAGAAAGTGATTAATTCTTTATAAATTGTTAAAACATTGGTGTCTGTGATGCAGCAAGTCCAGAGACTGTTGTGTGCACCATGATTTTATATCAAATTCACTTTAATGTGTGATATGACTAAAAAGTGGTCATAAGTGAATATTTTCTCAATTCAAATGAGTGGCGGCTTGGATCCAGAAACAGTATAAGCGGATAATGCAACAGCGCTCCTGGTGGCCCGAGCTTGAGCTTGTGGACCTTTCCCTATGACCCCCCCCCCCCCCCCCCCAAAAAAATGTTCTATCAAATAAATGCAAACATAAATCTTAAAAAATATATATCTTAAATAAATCTTAAAAATATAGAAATCTTTTTATTATAATCTGCTGCACTGTGCTATTTATTCATTAGTGGAGCGGATCATAGCACGCGCATTCAGTCATGTTACTGATGCACCAGATCTGTCAAGTTTCTGTTGGTGTCAAACCATTGTCGAAATAAACCATCGAAATTAACACTGGATGTGAATCTAGTTGTCTTATCTTAGATTTTTTTTTTCTTTGTGTAATTAAAAGACTTCTAATAGACGTCTAAAATGGCTACGTCCGGAATAGCATACTTCCATACTTTATAGTACGCTAAAAACAGTTTGCAAGCCGAGTAGTATGTCTGATTTCATAGAATTCGAAAAACAGTATGTTTTACTGTTACTGTTTTACTGTAGTAACATACACGAATGACTGCACTTCAAAGGACGCCTCTGTCAAGCTCCTGAAATTTGCAGACGACACCACATTTATCGGCCTCATTCAGGACGGTGACAAGCCTGCTTACAGAGAGGAAGTTAAGGAGCTGGCTGTCTGGTGCAGTCACAACAACCTGGA
>CAIGQV010019186.1:3765673-3776987 GCA_903798115.1 Danio jaintianensis | reverse complement strand
TATGTGTGAACATACCTGGCAATAAAGCTCTTTCTGATTTCTGATTAGATTTTCACTGACAGCCCAAATTTAGAATTGTTTTAGCCAAGACATCTATGTTTGGACATCTACTAGACATCTTTTAAAAACGCAAAAAAATTGGTGGCCACTACCATTATAAATGGGAAATTATTAGCAGTGTGGTGCAGCCGTTTTTTGGTTTTTACAATGCATTAGTCCACTTAAACAACACTTAATGCTGCGGTTCCACATCTCACCTCAGCACAGCTTTGCTGAAGCAGCGGTTCATATCTGTATCAATATATCTTCTGCACTCTTTCACAGCCCGTGGGTTCGACAGTAGAGTTGTTACAGGAATCGGCCACACGCCGTCTCCCTTCTCTTTCCGCTGTCGCTCCATCTCCTGCACCAGATACACACCGGACAGCTCATTTCCATGAGTGCCGCCACATACAGCCATACCACCCAGAGCTGGCAGGAACACAGACGCCATCTACAACAGACAACAAGTAACAGCTTTACTATTGTGCCATTGTTTTAAAAAGTCTCTCTTAAAGTATTTTATCATGAGATCATTCAGTGATTTGAATACTTATGTTATATTTCAATAATATTCTCAGTATTGTACTAAATTTTATTCTTTTATTATTATTATTATTAATTAATTATTGACAAATCCATTAAATGTTTCGCATTTGGAAATAATTTACTTAATGGGCAAGAAAGAGTGGCAGGTGCAGTTTAAAATACAAAGTATAAATGCAGTCCATAGCATAACCTGTATTAAACGCCCTACATTTTAATTGAAATTTATATATAATATCAATAAGCTGTTGACTAATAAAAGAGTTAATGGACAACTAAATTATCACTATTAGTGCCACTGTGGACGTCAAAACAAACAAGGGTCTCTTAGAGAAAAGAAAAGGAATGGATTTTGAATGGAACTGTTATGAATGGCTGGCAACAGGTTGTTTAACTTGAGAAATAATTACTGAAAATTAGGGAAAACAGGGTAAATTTAAAAATGTTTGGAAGTGTTTTTTATTATTACTCAAGTGATAAGTCTAATATGAATAGTGTTAATCCAAGTGTGTATCTGGCTTCAAGAGCATGTGACTATACCTCCAGTGATACAGTGTTACTGTTTACTTCAAAATGTAAGCATGTTGTTGCTATCGTAAGCAATTTGCATTTATTGGAGACCATTGCAAGCACTCACGTACAACAACATGCAAGCAAATGTGATAGTAAAACCTCCTAACCAATTGTTTCTAAGAATTAATGTTCTAGTTCTTCCTCCATATGCTGTCCCTGTAATCATTTCACTGATTTACAAGAACTTTGGACACATATACAGTGAGGTGTGACGGCATGCAAAACACTAAACAGTCATTTACCTTGTTTTTCTCCTCAGCCTTTTCTTCAATCATCAGCTCTGAATCATCTTTCACACATAATGGTGTGGTTACTGAAGCTCGCAATTCCACCGACCATGAAGCTTCAGCATGGAGCTAATGTTTTGCTGACTAATGCATGCGCTAAATGGAGAGCATGTGGTGAAGGACAAGAAAGAGTGGGAGGAGAAACATGTCAAATGAGAGGACTGCAGAGCTTTAGTTACCAACTAAACATTACAGCTAGTAATGGGAAGTGGTTTAATACTAGGGATAATACTAGGGACTCAATACTTTCACTAGGGAAGTGGTTTAATAAACCAGTATTTCCTGTCACTGTTCCCTCCTACTTTCTTAAAGGTATAGTTGATCCAAAAAAATTGAAGTTTACTCATGTTGCACTTTTTCCTAATCTATTTGAGTTTTATCTTCTGGTATACATAAAAGAAGATATTTTGAAGAATGTTGGAAATTGATATCCGTTGACTTAACATTTCTTTCATTACTATGAATGTCATTGGCTATGGGTATACAACACTCAGCAACATTCCACTTTCTTGTTGTTTTGTTGTCATGATCAGTTCAATCAGGTGTGTTTTATTATGGAGACTAATAAAATGTGCTTTCCCAGTGATGGGTTGCAGCTGGAAGGGCATCTGCTGCGTAAAACATGTGCTGGATAAGTTGGTGGTTCATTCCGCTGTGGCGACCCCTGATTAATAAAGGGACTAAGCCGAAAAGAAAATGAATGAATAAAATGTGCCAAACCGTGAGTACTCCGGGACCTGGATTAGAAACCGCTGGGTTAAACTGTTCTTTAAATGTACACAATGTTTTTTTTTTTTTAAGTTTGCGTACTCTGCTGCCCTCTTCTGGAAAGTACATTTCATTACATCAGAAATTCCCAATGTTTCTGGAGTAACTCCAGCACTGTGTATTTTGCATATCTCTTAAACAAAACACACTTGATTCAACTCAACTGCTCATTGATAGAGACTGCAAAGAGATTCCTGTCATGAAATATAGCACAACATGTATAAGCTATAACTAAACAACTTAATGATCAATTGTAGATGGATGAAAACATCTTTTTACAGTGTCTTTGTTGTTTCAAGTACCTACTATTGTAATGACAATAAATTATGCATAAATACAAGCAATTAACCCTAAACATAACCCTCTTCCTAGCCCTAACAATGCAGTTCAATAAAATTACTCAGTACTTAAAGGAATTCATTCATTCATTCATTTTCCTTCGGCTTAGTCTCTATATCAGAGGACGCCACAGCGGAATTAACCACTAAATATTCTGGCATATGTTTTACACAGCGGATGCCCTTCCAGCCGCAACCCAGTACTGGGAAACACCCATACACAACGGCCAATTTAGGTTATTCAGTTCACCTATCCCGCATGTCTTTGGATTGTGGGGGAAACTGGAGCACCCGGAGGAAACCCACGGGGAGAACCAGCGACCTTGCTGTGAGGCGACAGTGCTATCCACTGAGCCACCGTGCCGCCAGGAATAGTTCATTCAAAAATGTAAATTTGCCATTTACTTACCCTCAAGTGATATTCAAAAGAGTTTTTTTTCTTCTTTTGAGCACAAAAGAAGATATTTTGAAGAATGTTGGAAACCGTTAGGTGTTGTCATCAATTATAGGGTAAAAAAAAAACGATGGAAGTCCATGTCTACCAGTTTCAGCATTCTTCAAAATTATATTCTTTTTTGTTCAACAGGAAAATAAAAATATTACAAGTCTGAAACAAGTGAAGGGTAATAAATGATGACAAAATATTTCTTTTTGAGTGAACTTTCCCTGCAAGTGCATCATAAAATGAAGGGATTTGTATCTGTATGGTATTGTGCTGTACCCTCACTGGACCAGCAGTTTGGAAAATAGATGAAGGGATGACTGAGCTGCAGACACCATCTCCTGACGAGATGCGGGATTTTATTTGGCGTGACTCTCACAGACCTTTATGGGAAAATTTTTGTGGTTAAATGTGTTTGACTACATCTAAAAGCAATATCAAGGTGATTGTTGCCTTTCTGCCCTATAAAGCAGTGACTTTGGCATCATTGTTTGTGCAAGTGTGCACTACACAAAACTGATTTAATTCAAACTTCTGAGGCAGCATAATTTATTAATCTGCAACAAAATATTGAGAGCTTTGGTGATAACATTAAACTTCCCACTAGAAATGACATGAAAATATTTTAAAAAGCCATCTTTTTGCGGGGGGTGTGCATTGATGCATTCCTACCTTTCATCCTTTAAGTGAAACATTTTCCAGTTTTCGCATACAGTCAATCTAACTTGAAGCCATGTATGCCAGTTAGACATTTTTTGCCACATGACTGTGATGCATGTAATCTAAATGTCAAAGCTTAATGTCTCCCTCGAATGCAAGCAGCAGAAATAGTTTTGGTCACCACTACAAAAACTGTCCTCTCTAATAATACCTTATCAAAGAAAGTATGGGGTGATTTTAAACACAGCCCAAGACCTGAAATGGTTTTATGAGGAACGTATTTAGGATTCAAGCCACAAGATTATACTGTATAGTCATTTTCTTATTCAGCGATCAGAAAGTGTATGTTTCGATTCATATTCTCAATAGAGTTGCTTACAGCTTACAATATAATATTTACATAATTAAGGTTTTCCCCTATCATCTCTCATTCTGCATATAAATTGGCCGTTCACTCAAACTTTAAAAGGAAATTACTATAAATAACATATTTTACAGCTATTTAGTCCCACATCTTACATATATGTCATACTGCCACATAAGAGCATAGGAGCTGCCAACAATTTTCTCTTTCAATCTCGGCAGCAGTGCCACTCAAATTGACAATTGCAGTTTGACTGAAAGGAGTAATTTAGGTGACTAGAGTTGATTCAGAAATTCCACAGAAATTAAAGATTAAAGTGAGATTGGAGAGAGCTTGAATGAAATCAGCTAGTCCGTTTTTTTGGTTTGCTGCTTCTCTTGTTGAAGCCGGAGAAAGCGGTCTTTAAAACTAGCTGTGTGCACAATGGATGTAATCAGAGATTGAAGGCAATCTCTGTTCTAAAGAGCCAGAAACATGTGAAGTAAGACCCTGCTGAGAGCTTCAGCAACAAGAGTATACTGTGAAGACAGAGATGGTAGTGACATGTTATGGAGTTTCAGAGAGTCGAGATGCACAAGATTCATCTTATTAAATGCTCCCTTTTTTTTTTTAAATTAGGCACCTTTTACATTGTGTGTCACTGTATGTTTTCCACCTGTGGATCTCAATTGGACATCCTTCAGAAAATGGACAGTACATTGGACAAAGTGGCAACCATAACATCAACAACTGAATTAGGAGATTCAAATCAATCATTGCTGATGATTAGTTTTGCAGGAGGCTGACAGAGGAAGTGAAAATGAAGAGGAAACCTGAGTACTGCATTTTTTCCCTTTTATATAATTTCAAGTCAATGGCTCCTGACACTTTGAGAGTCAAAGAAACACATAGAGGAAAGATAAAAATAATATATGTGGTGCCTGATGATGCATTGAGTTTTTATGAAGCAATATGATTGGTCTCTGCAAGAAATGATGATTATTTACAGCATTATTACCTTTAATCCACAGCCTCTGCAAATTGTCCTCAGTGTGTTATAATAGAGTGTGAGCTTCCTGTTTCAACTACCACCGTTTGAGCTACAAATCTTCTGTAATGTGCTTCTTGAATGGCCTGAGAGTGACCAAATTAACAGTGAATTGTAAATTTTGGGTAAGCTATCCTTTTATTTCACAATTTTGTAGATGAATGCACACAGCACAACATTGGTATCTGTTTAAAACAGCTTCACAAGGGACAGCAGAGGTTAATTGGATCCTTTCACTCTTTTTTCTTATCATAATGTGCATGATTTTTTATGATTTGCTTTGATACTTCTATTGCTGTCCAGACCCTAAAATGCAGTTTTGCTACTTCTTTTTTTGGAGAGCAAAAAAGCTTCAGGTTAATTATGCTTGTTTGTAGGTTTTTATATGTACAGCGCTTAGCATAAACGAGAAAACCCTCACTGATCCTTTTAAATGAAACTTTTCTATAGGATAATTCACAACAATATATTTGTGCATATACATTAGATCAGTCGTAAGCCAAAACTGGAGCTAATCTAACCAAAATACTAAGATTACAGTTCTAAAAGTTAGTACACCTAAACTAATATGTTAGGGGAAAATGTTAAATAAAATTTAATAAACAAGAAAAAGTGGGTAGGGCTGTCGCCTCACAGCGAGAATTAATTGCTGGTTTGAGCCTCAGCAGGGTCAGTTGGCATTTCTGTGTGGAGTTTGCATCTTCTCCCCATGTTCGCGTGGGTTTCCTCCAGGTGCTCCGGTTTCCCCCACAAGTCCAAAGACATGCGCTATAGGTGAATTGGGTAAGCTAAATTGTCCGTAGTGTATGTGTGTGAATGAGAGTGTAAGGATGTTTCCCAGTGATGGGTTGCAGCTGGAAGGACGTCCGCTGCGTAAAACATATGCTGGATAAGTTGGCGGTTCATTCCGCTGTGGTGACCCCAGATTAATAAAGAGACAAAGCTGAAAAGAAAATGAATGAATTAATAAACAGGAAAAATGCAGCATGGTGGCTCAGTGGTTAGTACTGTTGCCTCACAGCAAGAAGGTCGCTGGTTCGAGCCTCGGCTTGGTCAATTGGCATATCTGTCTGGAGTTTGCATGTTCTCCCCGTGTTGGTGTGGGTTTCCTCCAGGTGCTCCGGTTTCCCCCACAAGTCCAAAGACATGCGCTATAGGTAAATTGGAACTAAATTGGCCGTAGTGTATGAGTGTGTGTGTAAATGTGAGAGTGTATGGGTGTTTCCCAATACTGGGTAAAACATATGCTGGAATAGTTGGTGGTTCATTCCGCTGTTGCGACCCCTGATAAATAAGGGACTAAGCTGAAGGAAAATGAATGAATGAAACAGAAAAATTCAAAAGAAACAAAATATATAAAATTAGTTGAAATTTTATTGTTTGTAATTTTTTTTTGTTGTTGCAGTAACTCATTTGAATATTTTAGGTGACCAAACTCTTATTTTAATGCATATATCTGTTTTATAAAACACTTTCATTTAAATGCATCAAAAATCATTGGCTATATTCACTTGAGAAATTATTATTATTTTTTTTTTTATTCGAAAGGGGGTGCACTCATTTATGCTGAGCATTGTATTTTTTCTAAATATGACTATATAATAATAATGTTTTTTTAGTTTTGTAGTACACAAAATTACAATACTAGCATCAACCTTTTTATTGGGTGGAAATGTAGAGTTATCTTAAAGCGTCCCCCTTAGTTAGAACAGCAAGTTTATGACTGCTTGTCATTTAAAAATTTTAAGAACATTGTTTCTGTATATATGTTAAGCAACACACAACATGTAAAGCAAATCAAGACTCTAAAAAAGCTGTTCTCATAACCAGCATCAAGCTTCACGCTGAAACACACAGCATATTGCGATCTTACCGTATCACAATTCCTTTTATATTCCACTTAATTGTGCAGACCTGCCATTTGAGAATTAACATTTACAAAGGGGGAAATAAGTATTGAACACGTCATGTTTTTTCCTGGGAATAATATTTCTAAATGAGCTGTTGACATGGAATTGAACCAGATTTTGATAAAAACCCAAACAATACAAACATAAAAATAAAACAAAACAAAATAATGAAAAAATAGTTATGTGTAATAACAGTGGAAAGACACAAGGATAAAGAACTGAACTACTGAAATGTATTTAATACTTTATATAAAAGGCTTTTTTAATGATGGCAGCTTAAAGACGCCTCTTATATGGAGAATGAAGTCACATGCATTGCTCAGGTGTGAGTTTTTCACAGACTACTGCAGAGTGTAAAAATCTTGATGGTTCTGTGGGTCTCGTCTATTAAATCTGATTTTTATTTTGTATTTTCTATTGGATTCAAGTCAGGTGATTGGTTGAGCCATTCTACAGCTTGATTTTCTTTCTCTGAAAGCATTTGAGAGTTTCCTTGGCTGTTTTTTGGATAATTGTCTTGCAGAAATATCCACACTGGTTTCATCTTCATCATCCTGGTAATGTAGATGTTGGACTGAAGCAGCTAATATTCATTTACACTGAGGAAGGGCAGAGGGTTGCTGAAGAACTACTGAGAGATTTCAGCTGCTGTCTGGGCTTTCACTGCCTTTCTACACCTACCTTTTTTCACGTGTCAATACATTTTTCCCTGTGTCATTTCATTTTATTACACATAACTTAATTTGTAAACTAATTGGTTTTGTTTTCTTTGCATAAATTGTTTTCTTTGGTTGTTACCAACATCCAGTGAAAAGTTCAAGTCAACAGCACCTTTAGAAATATGTTTTCTGAGAAAAATTGTGACAGGTTCAATACTTGTTTCCCCCACTGTATAATATTGACCTGTTGTGTGTGGTGATTTCCCCATCAGATTCCAATAGCAAAAATCTCCCCAATACCAACACACAAACTTGCATCATTCCCCATTGTGAAACAGAGGAAGCAACTGTTGATCTGATTCATTAGGTGTGCTTCAATCAGAGTTTAATCCCTTTTAATTGGAAGAGCTTCTCACCAGGCGCCGACAGAGAGCTGGATAGGTGGACTCCTGCAACAGTGGAGGTTGCCAAATCTGCATAAAAGGGCATCGTCTTCCCGGAGAGCTCAAACTCCTGCGGAAGCGTCGGAGGATTAATGTAATGGTCCAAGATGAAAGGTACAAAACCACCTGAACCCTGGGTGCTTGGGGAGATGTGTAACATGGCCTTTCTGTGGTTAAAACACACACAGACAAACACAGACCTGAGAGTAAGTACAAAATTTCCAAACAAACATGCATGATCAGAACTTTTTTGGCTAAGTTAGGAATAAATTAAAGTAGTCAATATCAAATTAAATGAAATAAATAATTTATAGAATCATTAATAGAATTTCGTTCTCCACAGGCTCATTGTGGAAACGTACCCAGGTCTACATTTCTGGAGAGCGAATTATGTAGCCAGAGGTACGTCTGGCTGTTTCGTATATATAACGAACGCTATCGGGTGGTATGACGCTGCGGATGGCTTCTGCTCCTTTTAGCACTACCAGCTGACCAGTTTGCCCAGTGGCTCGCCGTGTACGTTGGCAGACTTGGCATGCGGAGTTGACCGTGATGACGGAGTTTGAGTCCAGCGAAGAACGGTTCCAGAAACCAGGTAAAACAAAAGCAAAAAATAAATAAATAAACAACAGGCTGAAAACGTGAAATCACACGGCCAAGACGGCTTTTCTTTTCTTAGATTGCTTTTGAAAAACACTTGGTTGGGTTTTGTGATGGGGGTGGGTTGGTCAGGTAGTCAGTATATTGCGCCCTCTGGTAGATTTACGCGAGAAGAGGACGCACAAGAGAAACTTGAGATCATCAAAAACTGCGAGCAGATGTACCTCTGGTTGAAATGTAGACCTGGGTATGTGTCCACAAAGAGCCTGGGTTGATTTTTGTTCAATTAACATTGTCAAAACATTAGCATAGTAAGATTTGTGACCTTTTATGTTATTTTTCCAATATGAAAATATGGAATGTTTCCATAAAAGCGATTGTAAAATATCTTGCTTCCTTTAGTTGAATCAAATGATCTTTTCTAGTCATCTTAACTTTCATCAATCAAACTGTTTTAAAATATTAAGTTAAAATTAACTATATAATTTTAAGGATAACTTACAACATGTAGTTGAAATCTGATTAACTTATTCAATTAACAATTAAGTTAAAGCAACATAAAAATATTTGTTGTCTTGACTTTTTGTCATTACATTTTTTACAGTGTGAATGTTCAGGAATATTGGTATAAATAATTTATACACTTTTCTAATGTTCTATAATGGGAAGATTAGTGAAACATTGATGGAGCATTTTTGTTAGCTGGGAGTACACTTGTCTTACACTCAAACAATTACTTTTGTTGCTCTTTCATGACTTTTGTTGCAAGTTTTTTTGGGGACAACTCAATTGTTTTATGTTCAATTTACTTGCGTTTGTAAAAACGATTACGTTACCTTAATCGATTTTTGTTAGGACAACATAAAGGAATTGTGTGGAACCCAGAATTTATTACAGTGTATTTTAAAAGAGTAGCTAACCAAATGGAAATTCTGTCATAAAACTCATCCTTGTGTTTTATTTTTTAGTGAAATTCAAAATGGCATGAAGAAAGTTCTCCACATGAGTCATGTTGTGTTTTGAAAAAGAAAAAAGTGCTTTTACAAAAGGTCAGGACTACCTGACAACTCACTGCCTGGCATTTTAGGACAGAGTTTTTGAGATGGAAAAATGAAAGAAAATGAGTCTTTATTCAAATAGTCTTCCTCTCCAGCAAAGGTCTACATTTTGATTCGTTCCTTACAGAATGCTTTTGCATAACTATTATATAGGGTTCATTTAGTCTTTATTTTATGTCTCGACAAACATGTTCTTGTATGTAAAAGAACTGAAGATTAATTACTAAGATGAATATGAGTAAATAATCATAGAATGCTAACCTAATAGGTTGTCATTCATTCATTCATTTTCATTCGGCTTAGTCTCTTTATTCATCAGGGGTCACCACAGCGGAATGAACCGCCAACTTATCCAGCATATGTTTTACACAGCGGATGCCCTTCCAGCTGCAACCCAGTACTGGGAAACACCCAAACACTCTCGCATTCACACACACTCGTACTCTAAGGCCAATTTTTTTGTTTTACCCAATTCACCTATAGCGCATGTGTTTGGACTGTGGGGGAAACCGGAGCACCTGGAGGAAACCCACGCCAACACGGGGAGAACATGCAAACTCCACACAGAAATGCCAACTGGCCCAGCCGGGACTCGAACTAGTGACCTTCTTGCTGTGAGGCGACAGTGCTAACCACTGAGCCACCCCAATAGTTTGTCAATGATACTCAAATGTTGCTCGACTTGCGCTGAATTTACATTCGCATCACACTAAGCTGTTTTTCGCCTGTCAGCTCACAGACAAAAATCATTGTGGACTGTTGTGACAACACAATTATAGACAGTGAACATTGCTCATTTGAGAAGAAGTAAGAAGCTTTTGAAAAAAGTTCAAGACTTCTGACACTTCACTGACTGGAATTTTAGGATTGACTTCAAAGATTGTGCATTAATATAATTCAATTCAATTCAATTCATCTTTATTTCTATAGCGCTTTTACAATGTAGATTGTGTCAAAGCAGCTTCGCATAGAAGATTATAGTGAATTGGAATGGTGTCCGTTCAGTTTTTAGAGTTTAAGTTCAGTTCAGTTCAGTGTGGTTTAATATTCACTGCTGAGAGGCCAAACACTGGAGAGCAAATCCATCGATGCGCAGCTCTACAAGTCCCGAACCATGCAAGCCAGTGGCGACAGCGGCGAGGAACGAACTTCACCAATTTGCGAAAGTGAAGGAAAAAAAACCTCGAGAGAAACCAGGCTCAGTTGGGCACGACCATTTCTCCTATGGCCAAACGTCTTGTGCAGAGCTGCAGTGTAGGCGCCGGAGGCTGGTGAACGCTGGACGTCAGCGAAGACTCGTCTGTCACTGGGGTCTCACAGGAATCAGTCTCATGCTCTCTACTCCTCCATGACCACCACAGCAGCTGCTCAGGATACGGCCTGGTCCGGGATTATGGAAATCTTGGGATCATCTCTTCACAGGTCTTGGATTGCATTAGTGGCACTGCATAGTCTCTGTGGGCCTCGGGATGAGTATCCCCAGGTGGAAATAGAGAATAAAGAGAATAATTAGCGTAGCTGCTGTTCATAGTGTATATAAACGAGATGCAAAAACCTGCGTGGAGCACATTCATGCATTATACCGTTATGCGATGCATTG
>CAIGQV010019186.1:3729885-3740673 GCA_903798115.1 Danio jaintianensis | reverse complement strand
TAATATTTTAGTATTTTGCAATAAATAAGAATAAACAAAGCTGAATATGTTTTGCATCAAAACGTTTAATTTTTTATGATCAAATATATTATTGTAAAATATATTATATATTCTTACCGTTCTCCTTTATTTACTATAATGTTGCAGTTTGTTAGCCATCTGTCAGATAATATATATTTATTTATATGTAAAAATAACTGTCATATTAATATATATACATTTATTTTTACATATATAATATATTTAATACATAGTTTTAAATGCATTATGAAAGGATTAACGAGTAACTTAATTAAAGTTTGATTAAATGTAAAGTATAAATAGTAAATATATATTCAATTAAATGTTAAATATATTAAATTATAAATATTATTCATGACATTCTTAGATTAACTTTTTTTAAAAATTATTACAGGTTTTTAACAAGACCGTACATAGTAGTATATAATACAGAATAAGAATTACAGACTGTCTTGGTTTTCTTATTTTCCCACTCTCCCCTCAAAATAAATTTAAATTCGTTAATTAAAAACGAACATATCCTCTGAGAAAGAAAAAAACAAATGAAAAAGAAAAGATTAACTTAATTTTAATAAGAAAATCATGTACTCCAATCCACCAGATTTCGTGCGGGCTTCAAGCGGGCCTTCAGGTGGTGTCCCTTCATCCAGGTGTCCAGCTATGATGAACTGGAGCTGCGTCCCACCCGGCTCCATCCACGCAATCAGAGCAGCATGTGCACCCTGTCCCGCATTGACACCAGCCTGCACGGCGAGGACCCGCGCCGCAGCCAGCGAAAGAGCACCAAATCCCAGTGTCTGGTGGAGGTTAGAGATGAAAACACACCAGCCACTAAACTCTGTCTCCATAGAGAGCAAGCGTTCGCAACCGAGCAGCTCAGCTGAAGAGTGCATGCATTATAGTAATAAAACATATCCTAAAAATGCATATCTAAGTGTGCATTAAGACTCAAAGCGTGATGAGGTTACACTGCCTCCAAGTGGTGAACTTTAAAGCATGCTACAAAATGCTGCATATTTGTTATTAAATATAATGAGGGCACATGCATTTAATAAAATATTTAAATAACGTGCATGGATAGATCGTTTATAATAAACACTGCAATATTTCTATTCCATAAAAGACCAAAATTCTTACTATGGATCTGATTGTGGCATGACAGTATACACTTTTTGCAATGCTAAATCTGTCAAAATGTTATAAACATATAAAAAAAAGTATTATGCTAAACTGCAGGCTCAAACCTCATCACGTTGCTATTGAAGCTGTTTCTGCTATGGAATAGAAACTAAATGTCCAAAATCCAAAAAGTCAGAAAGTCTAAATTTTTATTACAATTTACACAAATCTTTTTTTTTTACAGAATTCATTCATTCATTCATTCATTTTCCTTCGGCTTAGTCTCTATTTTAGACTTCGCCACAGTGGAATGAACCGCCAACTATTCCAGCATATGTTTTACACAGCGGATGCCCTTCCGGCCGCAATCCAGTACTGGGAAACACCCATACACACTCATTCACACACATACACTACGGCCAATTTAGTTCATCCAATTCACCTATAGCGCATGTCTTTGGACTGTGGGGAAAACCGGAGCATCAGGAGGAAACCCACGCCAACATGGGGAGAACATGCACACTCCACACAGAAATGCCAACTGGCCCAGCTGGGACTCAAACCAGCGACCTTCTTGTTGTGAGGCAACAGTGCTAACCACTGAGCCACCGTGCTGCCCCTGCGATGTAAACATATAATTCAGAAACAAAATGTAGAATTGGAAGGTTCAGAATTCCAACCTTTTTTCTCGCTTGTTTATTTTGCAACTCCTACTTTGTTTACTGAATTTTACCATATGTCTTGCGATTCAGAATTTCTTTTATCGCAAATGTGACTTTTTCTTATAACTGTAAGTTTATATTTCACAATTTTGACTTTTTAATGAATTGTAAGTTTGCATTTTGATTTTTTGTCACAGTTCTGACCTTTTTAAAAACATTTTTAGTTAATATCTAGTATTATTTAGTAATATTTAGTTTAATTAATATCTCAATGCTGATTTTGCATTTTTTTTTATTGTAAGTATATATTTTACAAAATTTCTTTCTTTCTGAATTGTGAAATCTCTAAATTCTGACTTGAGAAATAAGTCAGAATTGTGAAAAATAAACAAAAAAGACACTTTGAATTTGAAATGTCAGTAACATCAGGGGTCGCCACAGCGGAATGAACCACCAACTATTCTGGCATATGTTTTACGCAGCGGATGCCCTTCCAGCCGCAACCCAGTACTGGGAAACACCAATACACTCTCACATTCACACACACACTCATACACTACGGCCAATTTACACAAAAATGCCAACTGGCCCAGCCGGGACTCAAACCAGTAACCTTCTGTGTCTCTGTGAGGCGACCGTGTCACCCTGTTTACATTTTTAGTTAACATCTAATATTATTTGATAATATTTATCTTACTTAATAATTCAATTCTGATTTAACATTTTCTACATTTATATTTATAAATATAAATAAATAATAAATAAATAAAAATTTATATTTATATTAAACTTGGTTTCTTTCTGAATTGTGAAATCTCTCAATTATTTTCTAAATTGTGAGAAAAAAAGTCAGAATTGGGAAAATAAACACACACAAAAAAACACTTTAAATTTGAGATAAGTCACAGTTACATTATTATTATTATTATAATCCTGTGGCAGAAACAGACTTCTATATATTGCATGATCATCTTGGAAATGAAAATTGCTTTTGGCATGTTGGATTAATTTTAGTGTGAAAACAGTCTAGTCTGTTGGATAATGCTAAAACTATACTGAAATTCATAATGCTTTTGGTTCATTCATCTCAGCAGACATGGACGGTCAGTTCAAGCATACCCAGATTGATGTGCATTTTGACAGATCTCTATATAAATATATCATACATAAAGAAGATTTACATTGTGTGCATTCAGAGCATACCCATCACTTCTCTGTCTGTGTTAAATGATGTATTTAATAATATAGAATTATTTAACTGAATGTAAAACTTAATAACACATCTGAGCCAACATACACGTCATGATTTTGCCAAGTTCGATGCGATCCTGGGTTAACACCTCTGTTGATCCTGGAACATCATTTTTGTTCAAAAATGTAATCCATACCTATTCCCTACCCCTAAACCCAACCCTAAATATAAATTATTCCCAAAATCAAAGGGGAATAGTAGTTGGATAACAATCATGTAGAAGTGCATAAACCTAACCGTAAGCCTAAACTTAACATAAACTGTAAACGTGTCCCTTAATTCTGATTGGCTGATTAGAATGTTGTTCCAGGATCAACATAGATGTTCATCCAGGAACATGGCCTACTTGATGAAATCAGGTTAGGGGAGCCAACATACCTTGAGCCAAACTGAAAAATCATGTGTATAACATAAAAGTTGCATCCAAAATAACCACAATAATGAGCTTTATCATAGAAATATTCTCACATACATTGATGCAGAAAGCTCAGTTCTGCCCATGCTTTGTAAATAAGATCCAATGAATGTATGATTCGTTCGTTGTGCTGTATTTATGGTGTTCACACCATGTGCTTATGGACTGTATTGTAAATAATGTGCAAACGATGTTAACTTTTATGAGATAATCCAAGAAAATCGCAGTAAAGAGTATAGCGCTTTCAGTTTTAAATGCATTGATGGTTTCCAGCCTTTTACACTTGCTTTGACTTAGCCTAATGTTTTGATCTGAAGCTCTATATGACAGACTAATAATGCTTGTATGGGCACACTGTTTTAATGCTGAATGTTAACAAAGATATATTAAAGTCAGTCTTGTTCTTTGAGAAACGCAATGTTTGATTTATTCAAACCAATATTAGCATGAACAATTCACGTGACGTGTTAAAGTTTTAGCTAACAAACTCTACTTGACTAGATTATCAGATATTCAACGTTGAGTGAGTGGAAATATAACAAATGTATTCGTAATCTGACAAATTAAACTTGTTTGTGGTGGCTGAGGTGCTAAAAGTGGCTATCTAGCAACAAACACCGCTAAATTGTCTACTTTGCCACAAGATGGCGCCATTGCTTATATTTTTAGTTGGGAGGAATTTTCTTCCGGTAAAAGCAATGAAGGTCGTGAGGTAAAAAAAAAAAAAAAAAAAGCATTTCAGAACATATTGTTCCTTCCGATGAATAAACGCACTGTCAAGAGACTGTTCATGTCCAGTTTTGAAGGAAAATCACTTTCATTCTGAGTTAGCATTTTTTTCTTCAATTGTTTAACATTTAAACACTTTCTTTATTCGTTGAGGAATGTACATAATGTTAGTCCTGACAGTCGCAAAATTGTCATGACGCAAAAGGCCACTCGTATGACTTCCTGTTTAGCCCTGGTACATTCATAATATCTGACATCTCTTTTCCTCTTCCCTGCTGAATAAACCACCACCCGCTACTGGTCTGAGAACCGGTAAAGACAGGAAGAATGATCCTTACTGCCACTTGGCATAGAGATGTGTGTTTATACATCCATAAAAGCTATCTTTGAAAGCAGAAAGGGCTTTGTTGACAAACCTCTACTACACTGACAAATTCTTTAGCATTACAATCATGCTAAACTATATTTATCATAAGCTATATGATGTATTTGTTCAATCAATTAGCATTGTAGGCCTACATTATTTTGCCCACCACAGTTAAAAACAGAACTTTCATCATGAAAGCCATATATATGTCATGTACTAACGAGAGATTATTGGGAGAATTAGAGCCAAATATTATTTATTATTAAATAGGCCTGTTATTATATATACGCATTTATACTATTGTAAAATATATTTGATTTACATTGTGTACCCAATTGCTATTTTATGCCCAGTTCAAGTCTATAATTAACACTGTTGAGCTGTATTGTTTTACTTCTTATTTTCACCTTTCATCTTTAAGGTCATTAAGAATTATTGTTAATGTTTTTAGTTTGTTTGTTCTGCTTTATTACCAGCCACTACTCAAATGAAATAAAAACGAATAGTATTGTTATTATTAATGTAATAATAATAATAATAATAACTATTACCATTATTATTATAAGGGGCGACACAGTGGCTCAGTGGGTAGCATTGCTGCCTCACAGCAAGAAGGTCGCTGGTTCAAGTCCCTGCTCGGTCAGTTGGCATTTCTGTGTGGAGTTTGCATGTTCTCCCCGTGTTGGTGTGGGTTTTCTCCAGGTGCTCCGGTTTCCCCACCAGTCCAAAGACATGCGCTATAGGTTCATTCATTCATTTTCTTTTCGGCTTAGTCACTTTATTAATCTGGTGTCGCCACAGCGGAATGAACCGCCAACTTATCCAGCATATGTTTTTACGCAGCGGATGTCCTTCCAGCTGCAACCCATAACTGGGAAACATCTATACACACTCATACATTACGGACAATTTAGCCTATACCCAATTCACCTATAGCGCATGTCTTTGGACTTGTGGGGGAAACCGGAGCACCCGGAGGAAACCCACGCGAACACGGGGAGAACATGCAAACTCCACACAGAAATGCCAACTGGTCCAGCCAGGACTCGAACCAGCGACCTTCTTAGTGCTACCCACTGCGCCACTGTGCGTTGAATAAACTAAATTGGCCGTAGTGTATGTGTGTGAATGTGAGAGTGTATGGATGTTTCCCAGTGATGGGTTGCAGCTGGAAGGGCATCCGCTGTGTAAAACATATGCTGGATAAGTTGGCGGTTCATTCCGCTGTGGCGACCCCTGATGAATAAAGGGACTAATGAGGAAAATGAATGAATTATTATTATAAGCTATTTATTCCCTCACTTAAGCCACAGAATGCCCAATGGACAATCCGGTGCTCAGACCCTGCAACAAGTAGCCTACAAGTAACTACAAGTAATACATGTGTAAATTTTTAATGCAGATTAAAACGTTTAAGTGAAATCAAATGTTTGATTAAAAAAAATGGCAGGCTCCTCTGAATTTGAACACTGAAATTGATGATTTGGCGCGAGTTACGTGAAGTGGAAGCGACCATGTTCGTGAAGTCTGAGGGGGAAACCTTTTCATTCTCTCACGTGTACTGTCCCGTAAACCATCCCATATATCCATTCAAACCACAGAGTTCACTTACAGAGCCTCGTCACGGTTTCTCTGCACGAGTGTTTGCTCACACGGGCCGTCCGGGAGAGAATCAATCGATTGATGTGCGCTATTTTGGTCTCTGCTCTCTTACCTTGAAGATCTTGAGAAGGTCAGTCAGTGGTAATGCGCGGATGAGGCAACAGCTGCTTCTTCATCAACGATCACAGCTCTAATATTGTCCCAAATGATCACCATCGTCTCATGCCGTAAAGCATATGTTATAAAGTCGTCGTCGCCGTTATAAGGAATTTTTGCGCATAATAAAATTGATTATAAAATTTCATTTTAAACATTGAGTCTCTTGAATCTTGTAGGCTATGTGTAACGTTACCGAACATCAGGCGTAGGACTAGGCCTACGTTATTTATTAAGAGCTAATAATGAAGTAATTGCTACAGCTAAGGATAAGATTGTTAGCTTCATTTATTTAGAGCACTATAAGCTGGGAAATAATCATTATTAGTCACTATTAACATGATTAAATATTATTCATTTATTTATTTAACAAGTGGCATGAGATAATTTATAGAAAATGTTATGTGAGTAAACTCATTCATTCATTCATTTTCTTTTCGGCTTAGTCCCTTTATTAATCCGGGGTCGCCACAGCGGAATGAACCGCCAACTTATCCAGCATATGTTTTACGCAGCGGATGCCCTTCCAGCTGCAACCCATCACTGGGAAACATCCACACACACTCATTCACACACATACACTACGGACAATTTAGCCTACCCAATTTACCTATACCACATGTTTTTGGACTTGTGGGGGAAACCAGAGCACCCGGAGGAAACCCACGCGAACACGGGGAGAACATGCAAACTCCACACAGAAACGCCAACTGACCCAGCCGAGCCTCGAACCAGCGACCTTCTTGCTGTGAGGCGAACGTGCTACCCACTGCGCCACCGTGACGCTGTGAGTAAACTGTCATTTATTATTATTATTTTTTATTTGTGTACTAATATTTATTTATTTTATTATTATAGTCCCCTAGCACACGCAATGAGGTGGGATATGATCATTTATCAGGGAAATAAGCTGAACATGGGCTTAATTTGTGAATTTCATGTAATTTTGACAATAATTAAACACTTTTATTCATTCATTCATTTTCTTTTCGGCTTAGTCCCTTTATTAATCTGGAGTCCCCACAGCAGAATGAACCGCCAACTTATCCAGCATATGTTTTACGCAGCGGATGCCCTTCCAGCTGCAACCCATCACTGGGAAACATCCATACACACTCATTCACACACATTCACTACGGACAATTTAGCTTACCCAATTCACCTATACCGCATGTCTTTGGACTTGTGGGGGAAACCGGAGCACCCGGAGCAAACCCACGCGAAGATGCAAACTCCACACAGAAATGCCAACTGACCCAGCCGAGGCTCGAACCAGCGACCTTCTTGCTGTGAGGCGACAGCGCTACCCACTGTGCCGCCATAAATACTTTTATTACTTATTTATTTATTTTTATTTGTTTGTTTGTTTGTGCCCAGGCACAGATTTGTTAAGGTTGGATTATTTTATTTTATTTTATTCTATTTGCACAAGTGATGAGATGGGATAGGATTTTTCCCCATTTAGGGAAACATGGACTTTGTCATGTTACATGTTTCCGTACAAATGTTACCGTACATGTAAATATACACCTACTTCTGTACTGAATGTGCTGAACACTTCCTAATAATATCTGACCAAACATGTACTCATCCCTGTACTATTCTCTCCAGACCGGCAACAGCATATTTCACAGTTGACTCTATAATAATTATTGTTTTCAATTAATAATGTAGTAAACGTTTGCCCTAAGAGACCTTGACTGAGTTGAGCAAAACTGCAGTGAGACAAAAGCTGGCTTTTATATTACATCTCAGCTGGAGTCCAGCCTAACCCACGCTTTTTTATGGTCAGATCAGCCAAAATAATGAACTTTTGAGACTCTCTTCTGTGAGATAATAAAGCACCAGCCTTATAGTCGTGCAACAGTGCTGACAGCATCATACTTTGGCAATTCAGGAGAGAGAATGACTTGTTGAGTACAAAATGTCCACAAAAACTCTGAAAAGATCATGCATTACCTCTGGGATGGATTAGATTATTTATTTTATTCATCTCTCGACAGGGCGATGACCAGAGGAATGCAGAGAGGGGTTTAAACGAACACTCATTTTACAACTCACCTATAGCTAAACAGTTGAGTTTTACCATTTTTAATCCATTCAGTCGATCTCCAGGTCTGGCGGGAGCACTTTAGCTTAGCTTAGCATACATAATTGAATCAGATTAGACCGTTAGCATCTCACTTTTAAATGACCAAAGAGTTTTGATAATTTTCCTCTTTAAAGCTTGACTCTTCTGTAGTTACATCATGTACTAAAACAGACTTGTCATTTTCTAGGCTGATAGAAGTGGATAGGAACTATACTTTCATTCTGGCGTAATAATTAAGGAACTTTGCTGCTGTATCATGGAACTCATTCATTCATTTTCCAGCATATGTTTTACGCATATGTCCTTCCAGCTGCAACCCATCACTGGGAAACACCCATACACTCCCATTCACACACATACACTACGGACAATTTAGCTTACCCAATTCACCTATAGTGCATGTCTTTAAACTTGTGGGGGAAACCGGAGCACCCGGAGGAAACCCACGCGGTAACACTTGATGGTCCATTTGAGTATTAGTAGACTGTCTGCTTAATATCTGTTGATACTGCTCCTTCAACAGACATTTAACTGACTATAAGAAATTTTGCAAGTACATGTCAACTTGCACTAACCCCAACCCCAACCTAACAGTCTACTTATAATCTAATGAGAATTAGTTGGCATGTAGATGCAATGTAACTTAAATTCAACAAACGGACCATCAAAATAAAGTGTGACCACCCACGCCAACACGGGGAGAACATGCAAACTCCACACAGAAATGCCAACTGACCCAGCCGAGGCTCGAACCAGCGACCTTCTTGCTGTGAGGCGACAGCGCTACCCACTGCGCCACCGCGCCGCCACATCATGGAACTATCTACCTAAAAGATAGCAACTTTTCATTTTCCTTCTGTTTTATTACATGATGTAGCTACAAAAGAGTCAGGCATTAAAAAGGAAAATCAAAACTTTTTTTTAAATTGTTGAACGAGATGCTAATGGTCTAATCCGATTCAATGATTTATGCTAAGCTAAGCTAAAAGTGAGACCGCCAGACACGGAGATCATCTGAATGGATTTAATAATGGTAAAACTCAACAGTTTAACTCTAGGGGAGCCTATTTTCAAAATAAAAGTGTAGCGTTTAAACCCGAAGAGAGATGCATGTAATGGAGCGACCCGGTCAGAGTCCAGACTGTAATCCAGCTGAGCATCTGAGGAATGATAGAAACACTGCGCTTCAGTGCTGGAGCTTGAGCAATGCTGGAACACAACGGGCCGAAATTACACTGCCAAGATGAGCAGCGCTGATAAAGACTTATGCAAGACGAGTGAAACTACTGGCAAAGGTGGACTTACCAACTCCTCTGAGCATTTTCAAGTAGTTTAGACATAGTATATATAGATGAAGACTAAACTATTAGCCCTCTAGTGAAACTTAAATTCTTTTTCAAACATTTTCCCATCACTGTTTAATATTTTTTACATATTTTTAAACATTATAGTCTTCATAACTAATTCATAATAATTTATTTTATCTGAGCCATGATGACAGTACATAATATTTTACTAGTTGTTTTCCAAGATACTAGTATTCAGCTTAAAGTGACATTCAAAGGCTTAACTATCTAACTTTAAATATTTTTTCCTGTTAAACAGCACTAGGGAAATATTTAGAAATTAATTAAAATATTAATTATTTTGTCTTTACTATCAGTACTATAATTAATAATAACAATAATAATAGTTATCATTATTCATATGTAAACAAACACATTCAAGTACAAACACATCTTATTATCTTTAGGGAGAAGCCCATCACTGTAATAAGCCTGTGTCATTTCAGGTCAAACAAAAACTTGCTGGTTGAGTAAAAGTAACTTTAAGTCAGAATTTGCCAGAATCATTTCAGCCTTGACTGTAAAAATGTTAAATATAGTAAATAATGCCGCCCCTCTTATTCAAATGAAATATTTTTTTTATTATCATCAAATAAATATTTATTTTTTATAGCACTTTATACAGTGTAAATTGTGTCAAAGCTGTATTAAAAAGATGACCAGTCAAATAAAACTTAAAATCTTATTCCAAATAAATATCTATCTATCTATCTATCTATCTATCTATCTATCTATCTATCTATCTATCTATCTATCTATCTATCTATCTATCTATCTATCTATCTATTTTTCTATCGTTCTATATATCTATCTATTGTTCTCGATCTATCTATCTATCTATCTATCTATCTATCTATTGTTCTATCATTCTATTGATCTATCTATCTATATATCTATCTATCGTTCTATATATCTATCTATTGTTATATCTATCTATTTATCTATCTATTTATCTATCTATCTATCTATCTATCTATCGTTCTATCTATCGTTCTACCGTTCTATGTATCGTTCTATCTATCATTCT
>CAIGQV010019186.1:3661419-3711778 GCA_903798115.1 Danio jaintianensis | reverse complement strand
GTGTGTGTGTGTGTGTGTGTGTGTGTGTGTGTGTGTGTGTGTGTGTGAGAATGTATGGGTGTTTCCCGATGCTGGGTTGTGGCTGTAAGGCGCTGCTTAAAACATATGCCGGAATAGTTGGCGGTTCATTCCACTGTGTCGACCCCTGATAAAAAAGGCACTAAGCCGAAGGAAAATGGATGAAAACATGATTGTTGAATATTAAACCATTTTTACCTATTCTACTACACTCAATAATCAAAATAATTACCTTTTTAAAAAGCATCATGGGCTGTTTACCCATAGTATATCTATAGTATATATTTGCACTGGTTTCAAATGCCATATTTTATTTCTATAATGCATGAGCTTTTATTAAAAGACTACATTCAAAATGGAAAAAAGTGCATTGCAGAGTCATTTAAAAAAATAAGAAGCAAATAAATTGGGGATAAAAGAGCTACTAGTACTATCACACACTATTTATGCTTTAAAGTTAATTAAATTTTTAAGGAAAAAAAGATGCCCTGAGACAGATGTGCTGTTTGCATGAACTACAATTTCATTAATGGTTGACTTTTTAAATTATCCAGACCAGTGATGCAGAAAGTCCAGGGAATACAGTGGGTCAGTGAAATGCATCTCCTGTATTGAACCAAACACAAAAGAAATCTGTATAAAAGTCATAAGCTGCTCCGGACTCTAAACGTTCGTTGTGCATATACTTCAGCTGCGCTATGTTTTTAGTACATGGCATTGTATTTGGAGCGATAGGTGGATTCTAGGCCACTTTTTCAGCTAAATTCATTAGCTGGTGCTATATGTCTTTTTTGTTCAGTATCTTCCCTCAAGGCCCAGCCCGGGGTTGTGTCTAAAGTGTTTTAAAGCTTGTCTTAATTTCTCAGAGGTCCTGGTGACCTAGAGATTTTTTTTAATTTCACACACACACATTAAAATTGGTTTTTCAGAGGTTTTTTAGGGTGGTTGAATTGCTATATAGCACTACTGCTGTACAAATAATATGAACGGTTCTTTCAACTTTCACTAAATTTGTTTAGTTCAGTAAAGGATTAAAATACAACATTAAAATACATTAAATTTTTTGAAGAATCTGTGATCCTCACGCTTTGTGCTCCCAAGGCCACTGAAATTTTCAACCCAGGCTTACTATGGATACGTACCCCTGTATACACTTTGGAGAGCACGAAAAATGTCCCAGGAGATAAGTTTTTTTGCAGTTTTTGTTTTTCGCGAATCCAATTCAATTAAATTTTTCAATTCAAGTTGATTTATATAGCGCTTTTACAATTTAGATTGTGTTAAAGCAGCTTAACATAGAAGTTCTAGTAAATTGAAACTGTCAGTCCAGTTTTCAGAGTTGAAGTTCAGTTTAGTTGTGGTGTGGTTTAAATTTCACTGCTGAAAATCCAAACACTGAGGAGCAAATCCATCGAAGCGCAGCTCCACAAGTCCCAAATCAAGCAAGCCAGTGGCGAGGAACAAACTTTACCAATTGGCGAAAGTGAAGGAAAAAAAAAAACCTCGAAAGAAACCAGGCTCAGTTGGGCACGACCATTTCTCCTTTGGCCAAACCACCTGTGCAGAGCTGCAGTCTAGGCGCCGGAGGCTGGAGAACACTGGACGTCCATCTTGGAGAAACTGCAGGTATGAGTAGGTTACCGGCTGGTGTTTAGGCTGGCCCGCAGGATCAATGCGAAGACTTGTCTGCCACTGTGGTCTTTCAGGAATCAGTCTCATGCTCTCCGCTCCTCCATGACCGCCACAGCATCTGCTCAGGATACGGCCTGGTCCAGGATTATGGATTCCGTGGCATCATTTCTTCACAGGTCTTGGATTGCATTAATCCACCAGAGGTCGCTGTGTACGCTTTTTGAGATCTCAAATTTCTCTCGCGAGTGCCATTCGTGCCTGCTCTTCTCACGTAAATCAACCAGAGGCCGCTGTTGACTGACTGACTGACCAACCGACCAGTTCCCCCACCCACCCACCCTCTTCCCTAAACCCAAACGACAGTGTTTTCAGAAGCAATCCAGAAAAATAAAAGCCAACTGATTTTTACCACGTTTTCAGATCTTACCATATTCTCATCCTGTTATTAACTTGCTTATTTTATTTTATGCCTTTTGTTTTACCTGCTTTCTGGAACCGTTCTTTGCCGGACTCGAACCTCATCGTTGCAGTCAACTCCGCTCTGCGTCTCAAGTCTGCCGATGTACACAGTGAGCCACTGGCGAAACTGGTTACAGCGGAAAAGCCGTCCACACGGAGGTAAGCGGTCAGCTGTTGGCGCGAAAAGAAACAGAAGCCATCTGCGACGTCATACAGCCCTGTAGCGTAGCGAAAGATGAAATGCAGCCATACGTACCTCTGGCTACATAATTGATGCTCTCCAGAAATGTATACAGGGCTATGTATTCACAATGAGCCGGTGTTGGAAATTTTCCAGGGCCACACACAAGACTTTTTGAAGTAAGCAAAGCATAAATGTGATTCAAAACAGCTTTTGTCATTGTAGTAAATTCATATCCATAGCAAAACATATATTAAACCAGCAAATCAGATTTTTTTTTAATAATCTAATTTAATTTATTGACATTCGCTTTGACATTTTATGCCTTGATGATACAGTTAATGAGTGTGGCTGAAAAGGGCAAATATTTAGATTTTTGCTGCATCCATATGAACCAGTTAACCACGTGCCAACTAACCATTGGACACCAAATTTCAGCGATATCTCCAAGATTATAATATAAGATACGAAGACAAGTAAGTTAAGTTATAATGTTTGTATTAAAGTTCATAACACAAACATTATGGATTTAATTTTAAAGTAGAATTAAATCCATAATGTTTGTATTATTTCCCAGTACTGAGTTGTGGCTGTAAGGGCATCCGCTGCGTAAAACATACGCCGGAATAGTTGGCGGTTCATTCCCCTGTGGCGACCCCTGATAAATAAGGGACTAAGCCGAAGGAAAATGAATAAATGTTTGTATTATGAACTCATAGCGTATATAATTTAACATGCTTCAAAAAAACTGGTTTTCAATGGATCAGCGTTGCCCTTTTAAGAGCTGTTTTGGGTCCGCACGTGCTTTCCATATATGGAGGCTCGAGCATTTGTCCGACAGTAACCTCGCGCATCGCTATAAAAGGATGGAGGAGAGGAAAAAGGTCCGTCCATAAGAGCACAAAGCACCACCAGTGCAAAATCGCTCGGAGAAAGTTTAAACAGCTGCTTTATACTCTCTTTTCAAAAAGGATTTACAGTTTATATGATAAGGAACAATCATTAAGGAGCAAGAAATAGCGGTGAGTAAAAATATGGAGTTTCATTTTTTTGAAGGGGGGAGCTCTGAAGTTTTGTTTCTTACGTATTTATTGATCAACATTATGCCTATACGTACTATTCCTGTCATAAGTACCTGTTGTTGTTGTTGTTGTTGTTGTCCGATAAATTTAAGCGACTGAAGCATTTTGAGTTGCGATGCACCACAAATCTAAGATGCGAACATATATTGAAAACATTTTACAACCTGTCACGTTTTGTCATGTATCTGTTGTACCATATAAGTAACTAAATAAGTTAACCTGCTAATTCTTTATTCAGAAAACCTCTGTTGTTTTCGTGAAAACTTACGCGATCGCGTCCTTTGTCGTAAACACTTGATGAGTTACGATCTTGTCTAGCTTACTAAACGCGTCGTGTCAGATTTTTATGTCGACAAGTAACATATTGTTAATTGTTATTTTCGTTTTAATCCTTTTGAGAGAATGACAAGATGAAAACTGTTAAACAAAGAAGAGTGTGTGGCTTCAGCATCTGCTCGTATACGCGAGTCTGCTGCAATTGACCGAGAGTAACCTCTCTCCTGCGGAACAATGAAAAGCACACTGAGAGCCTCAGCTCCTCTGCATCTTTAAAACATCACGATTAGAAACACTTTTGGTGGAAAAACATCGCCCGAGGACTGCAATTTGGTGTATGATGAAATGTCGATTCATATTTTTGCTGCACAGAAATTCGTGTCAAAGATTGAATGTTGTAAACAAGTGTACCCTATGTGGGGGCTGCTCGGATGGACTGGTCTTACTCTTCTTACATCTTATCATACTAGTCAGTCCTCAAATGTGAAGGACAATAATTATATTTTCTTGCTTTAAGTGAAAAATGAGCCTAAAACAAGCCATTTTTGCTGTGTATTAGTAGGCTTAACGTACGAAGCGATGATGAAGAAAGCGGTAAACAAGTAGAAGAAAAATGGACTCGTCCACAAGGGACGCTGTTTATGATGTTTTGTATGAAAAACAAAAGCATAGAGCCACATTTGCACAAATTGCAGAAATAAAACTCTACTCAAAACCTTTGACAATAAACGAATCACTAACATATGTATGTGACGATAAATGAGGAAAACAACATCAGATTCAAGATTTTTTTTCAGGTTGCTTTTATTCATTCCTAAAAATAACAGATTTCCTCATCAGATTCTTAGAAAATGCATTTTTATTTTCAAGTTTCTTTCATTGATTCCTAAACATATGCCTACTTATGGTTTTCTCGCTGCCACACAAGTTTTAAATGCATACAAAAATGACTTTAAATCGTACATTTAAAACCTCAGCACAGAAAAACACATCATGTTACTCATCCTAGCAGAGTCCTGACTCATGCAATTTGTTAGAAATGACAACATTCAGATTAATTGTAAAATGCATTACTGTGCAGTTTAGGTGAAACACCAGCAGGACATTGTGATATTTATGATTCAGTTCATTATGCAACATTACAGCCCACATACTGACACCGTGCACTGTTTCCTATTCACCTGATAACAGATAAGATGAATGACTCGAAGATAAGCTACTGTATGTCTGTTATTATACCACGCTTACTTAGAAGCTGATTAAGACTGAATCCATTTTGTCAAGTGCATTTTGCAGTCAGTGAGTGTACTCAACATTCGCCCTTAATTCTCCGAAATACACAAGCAAAATAGCTGATAGTGGGAAATTTGGGAAATCTGTTGCATGTTTGCTTATCACAAAGTCCTAAATAGATAAAGATGGCATGACTTGTGTTGTCTGTATGTGAGTGCTTCATAGGGGACCATCACTGGAAACAATTTGAGCTTGGCTTCATTAGTTTGACATCTATTTTTTTTTTTTTATTGTTTATTGTCTTGACAGCTTCGGAAAGGCAGCACGGATAGTGTGTATCCGTGGCAAGATGGCTGTCTCCACTCAGTTGGGTTTACTGTTGTGGAAGAACTTCACCTACAGACGGAGACAGACTGTAAGTTTATACCAAGTGTTTTTTAGCATTATAAAGAGTAAATATCATATACTTATTCAACTAAGATGTGACATATGGAGTCCCTATAGGCTGCCAAGGTTGTGGAGGTCAGCAACAGATGCTGCATTATGCGAAATCATTAACCCTGTGTTGAATGGATTGCATGAATAAAAAAACATACAAATGCATAGATTCATTTTTTTTTAAAGATAATAATTAATTGATGTAATTTATTCATGAATAGTTGTCATATATTCATGCAAAAATAAACAGAGCTTTGTTTGCATTTAATTGCATGAAGCGGATGTACAGCAAATGAGCAAGATGGATTGCATACATTTAAAAAACATACAAATGCATAATTTGACACCTCAACTTTATAAAGTTGCTGTTGAGGTAATTGTTGATTATTTGTGAACAGTTGTCGTACATGCATGCAAATGATATATACGAAAACCGAATATAAATGCATGGAAGGAGTTAGAGCAAATGAGCACAATGTATTTCATGAATCAAAAAACATACGAATGAATGATTTGAATGATTTTAAATGCAGTAATTGTCAAATATTTGTGAATAGTTGTCATATATGCATGCAAAATGATAGCAAAACGAAATATATTTGCATGCACAGGAGGTACAGGAAATTAAGAAGAAGCCTTGTCAACAGGAAGCCCATCAACTGTCACGATGAGCTGGATTTTCTTGACTCCGCTAGAGTGGTTTATTCAGAATCTGTGCTGTGAATACAGTTCATTAGGGAGGAACCAAAGCAATCAAGATGAAGAATGAGAACAAATAAGTCAATAATCATACGTCTGTGTTTTTTCTGCTTCAGATTCAGCTGCTGGTTGAGATCATATGGCCACTTTTCATCTTTTTCATCTTGATATCTGTCAGACTCTACTATCCGCCCTACGAGCAACATGAATGTAAGATGTTTTTTATTTTTAGGAATAACCAAAAATACATTGCATTGGCCAAACTTAACGATTTTGTTTTCATGCCAAAAAATCTTTAGGATGTTAAGTAAAGATCTGCTCTGACAACTTTTGATGCTAAGAAGTTTAAGTAATTTTTATTGACATTTGTAGTAGTTTGAAACCATATATCGTCTGTTCTTAATTTGTTGTTTAAATGGCAGGTTACGATACAAAAACCATAAAATGAGCCGCCTTTTTTTCCTGTCATTGCATAGATTCATTTCTATATATTATTTCTTATACAATTTATTGTTTCAAACAATATTTTAAGCCAAAAATCATCAGGATATTAAGTAAAGATCATGTTTCATGATGACATTTTGTCAAAACACTTTAAAGGCAGTTGTATCAATATTTTAATATCCCACATATTTAAAAAGTTGTATTTTGGCCAAATAATGTCAAATCTTAACAAACCATACATCAATAAAAAGCTTATTTATTCTGAAAGAAATTCCAAAAAGTCGACTCTCATCACAAATTACAAAAAAGACAAACCTTAATCTGTTTATTTTCTTTTTTTAATAACTACTTGCACTGTAAAACTGACAGATTACTCTTACTGCACTTCATTTAATGTCACTATGATACAGTGTTTCATGTGCCTCATTCAAGTGTTAATATTTGCTCCTCTTTGGAAATCACCACACAGTCCCCAGAGGGGGTCAAGGACAGCAAAACAGCTCCAGGAACAGCATGAAATGTCAACTATATCGCAAGAACCCAGTTTTCTTGCAACGTGTCATTTCCTGTACTTTGAGCCAGACTAACTAAACGTTCACTGATTCTGAGTTAATTCAAAATCTGAAAATGAATACCACAGTAATAGGACAGAAATAAGGCTATAGATCCGGTTATGGAAACGTACACCCTTCAAACAAACAGTATTTACATTAAGGAGAGAATTTCTGGATGATTCTGTGATGGTATGTTACGAATTATGCAAACTGTAATGTTGTCCGTATGCATAGATGGTGTAAAATACAAACATTTTTTAACTTATGAACAAACATGATCATATTAGAGAAGAAATTTGTTAAAAGCCATCTTTATGATATCCAAAAACCCTTTTAAGTTGGACATGAATGCATTTGTCAGATACTTTTACTCAAGTATGACTTGTAAAAAAGAAACAAAGCTAATATTTTCAATGAAACAAAAATGTAAAACAAGAATGTAGTCAACAAGCAAAGTAAAAAACTATTTCGTTAGCTATTTTTTTATGTTTATGTGTGCTTTCGAATTGCATTTTGGGATATTAAATTCTGCTCTGTAAAATTTTATTGTTGAAAAGTTTAATTTTATTGGCATTTGTAGTAGTTACGATATGATACGATACAATATGATACGATACGATAAAACAGTAATACATATTTATCTGCCTTATTTCAAACAATATATTTATATTTCAATATGAAAATGTTTTATTTATATATTATATGTTTATAATGATGCCAACCATCGAGGACTTCGGGGACAGCACGTACATTTAATACACAAATACACTTCATTAAACATGTACACATGGACATCACCTATATGCTATAAAATTGCAGGTTAATGATGTCTGTATATAATAACTTATATTTGATTGTAACTTTAACTTGATTTGATTGTAATGTAATAATGTGCACCTTTTGTAAAGCTGCTTTGAAACAATAATTATTGTAAAAAGCGCTATACAAATAAACTTGAATTGAAATGAATAATATTTTTTTGTGTGTGAGTAGTCTGTGCATGTTTCCTCAAATAAAAATAATAAATATTATTGTATAACTACACCAGATAGGCACAAAGGGCATTTCAAGCTTATTTAAATAGAAAGTAAGATTTAAAATCAAACATATGTTTTAAACCTGAGTGCTTTGTCCTGTTTTTCCAGGCCACTTTCCCAATAAGGCGATGCCCTCCGCAGGGACTTTACCATGGGTTCAGGGCATCATCTGCAATGCCAACAACCCCTGCTTTCGCTACCCAACTCCAGGAGAGACGCCCGGGGTTGTAGGCAATTTCAATGACTCCATGTATGTATATCAGTCTTTGGATTGAAAAATATACAGTTGAAGCCAGAATTATTAACCCTCCTATATATTTTATTCCCCAATTTCTGTTTAACATAAAGAAGATTTTTTCAACACATTTCTAACATAATAGTTTTAATAACTAATTTCTAATAACTGATTTCTTTTATCTTTGCCATGATGACAGTACATAATATTTGACTAGATATTTTTCAGGATACTAGTATTCAGCTTAAAGTGACATTTAAAAGCTTAACTAGGTTAATTAGGCAAGTTATGGTAATTAGGAAAGTCATTGTATAATGATGGATGGTATTTCAAAAAAAATATTGGTTAAGGGGGTTAATAATATTGACCTTAAAATGGTTTAAAAAAATTAACAACTGCTTTTATTCTAGCTGAAATAAAACAAATAAGAAAGAAAAAAATATTATAGGAAATACTGTAAAAAAATTCTTTGCTCTCTTAAACGTCATTTGGGAAATATTTGAAAAAGAAGAAAAAAATCACAGGAGGGCGAATAATTTGACTTCAACTGTAAATATACTGTTAGTACTTAAAAAAAACAGTCCACAAGAAGCGTCCCTCATTTATGTGTCACTGTGATTATTTACAGCATCTCCCGACTGTTCACCGATGCCAAGAAAATTCTCCTCTACAGCCAACAAGACAAGAGCTTCGAAGGTTTCAAAGGACTCGTTCGAGCCTTGAGAAAACTGCAGAGAAACACTGAAGGTACGTCACTTTCAGACATTTAAAGATACACTTTAGTAAAATTTAGTTTTGTAATGAACTAGATGTTATACTAGAATACATGTAAACTATTGTTCATAATGTTTGGGGTCTGTTAGATGTTTTAATGGTCGTTGGTTCGAGTCCCGGCTGGACCAGTTGGCATTTCTGTGTGGAGTTTGCATGTTCTTCCCATGTTGGCGTGGGTTTCCTCCGGTTTCCCCCACAGTCCAAACACATGCGCTATAGGTGAATTGGGTCAACTAAATTGGCCGTAGTGTACGAGTGTGACTGAGTGTGTATAGATGTTTCCCAGTACTGGGTTGCACCTGGAAGGGCATCCACTGTGTAAAACATATGCTGAATAAGTTGGCGGTTCATTCTGCTGTGGCGACCTCTGATAAATAAGGGACTAAGCCGAAGGAAAATTAATGAATGAATGTAATTTATTGCTGAGATGCAAAGTCGGATTTTTTTTTGCGTTATTACTACAGTCTTGAGTGTCGTCTGATCCTTAATGATGATCATGCTAATATGAAATAATCATGCTTAAATGCTGACTTGATGCTTAAGAAATGTTGATGTTGTTTTTCTTGTTGTTAACTGTTGTGCACTTTTATTTTTCTATGGAAACTGAGCTATTAAATGTACAGCATATATTTGAAATAGAAATCCTTTGAAACAATACAATAATATTTAATGCAATTTTCTAAAATGCATATATGCAGCACAAAGGTATTGAGGTAAGTTTCTGAAGAAAAGTGCATTCACTAAGTTTATAGTTAGGGTTATTATTCTATAAGTAGAAAAAAGACCCCTTCATGTAATCATTACAGGATCAGAATCAATACATTCATTCATTCATTTTCTTTTCGGCTTAGTCCCTTTATTAATCTGGGGTCGCCACAGCGGAATGAACCGCCAACTTATCCAGCATATGTTTTACGCAGCGGATGCCCTTCCAGCTGCAACTCATCACTGGGAAACATCCACACACACTCATTCACACACATACACTACGGACAATTTAGCCTACCCAATTCACCTGTCCCGCATGTCTTTGGACTTGTGGGGGAAACCGGAGCACCCGGAGGAAACCCACGCCAACACAGGGAGAACATGCAAACTCCACACAGAAACGCCAACTAACCCAGCCGAGGCTCGAACCAGCGACCTTCTTGCTGTGAGGCGAACGTGCTTCCCACTGCGCCACCGTGCAGCCCCAGAATCAATACATTGAATCAGAATCATCAAGTGAAGTTTATTTATAAACTAATTTCGAGAGGATCACATGCTTATGATTGACCACGACTGGTCCCGCATTAGCCAATACATGATTCACCAATCTTATGAGCTCAGGGCTCTCTCCCGGGACAGCATACCAAACACGCTTTATAATCAATCATCAGCTAAGTGTGAACTCTTGAATGTCCTGTAAGTCTGCTGCGAGTGATGTAAAATTAAAAAAAATCTGTATCAGTTCCTGTTCTGTTATCATGCTTCACAGTCACTTATTTACTTTCATATATAATTATACTTTCACATATAATTATTTACTTTCACATATAATTATTTACTTTCATAATTATTTACTTTCCTATTTATCTCGATATTGGTTGATGACTGGCTGGGTCAGTGGGTGGTGAAATTTAACAAATCTCCAAACTTTAATTCCCAACTCAGTAAACCCAATGTAATAATGAAAACATCAGGGATTTGTGTGTGTCTGTTTCCTGTCTGAACATCCGGTTTAGGCGCGGTTCCTCATTTGAGGTTCACCATTAAAAGGTCAGATAGGAAACATGCCCTATGTTAGTCATTTTCAAATGCTGAATTGGAAAATAATGGACGTTTGTTGCATTATATGGTTATAAATGTGTTTTTAATGCAATGCTGTGATGTTTTAAGTGGTAGCCATTTAAAGACTGTATTATATTTTAGTTCATGCGGGGCTGTAGGATATTTACACTCCATGATGATATTATATTTGTAGTTTTAGTGATGCACAAGCTGACATTATTCCTCACTTCACCAAAACAAACAAAAACATGTCCCGAAAGTCCAAAACTGTGTGTGGCGAATGTCAGTGAAATGACGCTGTAATTCAAGTTGAAAGCAACAAATATGGGATTATTTTCATATTTATAAGATGCAATATAATTTAAAAAGTACTTAGCTGTAGAATCTGAATAATTAAATGTAAAAAAAAATCTGGATAGACTACTTCATTGTAAAAAATAACTCAAATTGTATCTTTATTAAAGTCACAAATGCTACAGTTTCATGTGTTCTGAACTGTGGCTCCTGATTAACTATAATCCAGACTCAACATTGCAGATCCTGTGATGTGGCTATTGAGGATCCACAAATTGTGATATCAATGCAATACTGAAATATATTGTGGATGTTTTTATAATTTCAGTACCAAAAGGTACCGAAATCGATACTTTTGACAACCCTGGTGTAGATGTATAGCTTTAGATTGTGTCCTCAGGTTAGCCCAAGACTTGTGGGAGTTTTGGTCTCCTCACAGTTGACAGCATTTAATTAATTTTCCCGGAGGAGCCGCTGTTTGCACCTGGGGCCTGAGGAATAGAGAGCTTAATTTGCTCAGTGTGAATTAGATAGCCTCAAGAGTCTCTGTGGTTAAACATGACCATTTTATGCCACAGAAACACTTGCACTTCATATGTGTGGTCATTTTGAGCTCGGAGAATGTATCTGGTGTTTAATAACAATTGCTTTGAGGTTTCATAAGGAAGAATTAGTGTTGTTTGACTGCTTGAGCTAATGCATATATAGCATGGAAAAAGTGTTTGTATTTTTTAGATGAGTGATGCATTTACTGTTTATTTACTTAACCCCAGGCCATCCAACATAGTTTTTGTCTCCAGTAGAGCGTTAAAGTGTTTTTTTTTAGCTTAAACTGTGGTCTTTGGTGATTCATAAAGTACAAGTCAACATTTCAACTGGCACTTTTAGAGTCAGAAAAACACATAGAGGAAAAACTAAATGAATACCTGTGGCTCCTGATGATAGATTTAGTTTTTATGAATCAAAACAATCAAGAAACTGAACAACATTTACAAGATTTTTACCTTAAATCACTGCAAAACTCAGAACCTTTATACATTTTTTAGAGTATATGTTAGTAATTGTTTATGGATGTTAACCAGTACTGGGTTGCAGCTGGAAGGACATCCGCTGTGTAAAACATATGCTGGATAAGTTGGCGGTTCATTCCGCTGTGGTGACCCCTGGTGAATAAAGGGACTAAGCCGAAGGAAAATGAATGAATGAATGAATGAATGAATGTTAGTAATTGTTACATTCGTCTTTGAATTCGTATTGAATTTTAGGTCTAATATGAGGTGTTCATATTATAAGCTCCAGTGTGGGTAAAGAAAATAAATAAATTACAATCTTAAGCCTATCTTACTCTTAGAAAATTCACACACACTAAGATAGATCAGATAGATAACCAAGAAAGACATTTAGTTATTCTTTATTAAAAAACAAAACTGATTTTAGATTATAATATATAGCTTTTTTCAACACTGATAACCTGTAATTTGCATATGCATGAAGTCCTTCACCCTGTAATATATTACAATCTTAAGCCTATCTTACTCTTTAAAAAAAATAAATAAATAAATAACATCACGCTTACTTTCTCATCAATATCTTTCAAAATAGATTATAATATACAACTTTCCCCAACACTGGCAAGCTGTAATTTGCATATGCACTAAATTCTACACCCTGCGACCCCTGAAATCTTGTATAACCCAATTGCCGTAAACGAGTTGGATCAGACAGTGACTTGCAGTAACCCCAGAGAAAAGCGACCGACTCAAACCAGTTCATGCCGATGGCTCTTCTGGAATGTTCTGACTCGCAGCACAATGAGCTCTGTGAGGAACAGGAGCCGCTTTCTGCCTTTTGTTTTGCCTCTTTTTCCTTTTTACCGTGGACAAGTTTGCACGATGAAGTGAGAATGGAGAGCTCGTGACTGTAGCGGTAAACCCGAATGCAACGCTTCAGCCACATTACATCACTCGCTTCATCATCGAGTTGGGAATTGCAGTGGAGTCATGCTTTTCACAATGTTCTGAACGACACCCTTTGTTAAAAAATAACATTATTCATGGTGCAGTCATGGATTTATGTAATTAATTCAATTATAAAACAACAATTTGACCTGTGTTAGGCCGTGGGATTCTGACATGACATTATCGAACTCAAGATTATAAATCATAGGAGTAATTCAAATAAACTTTAGCTCAGTGGTTAACACTGTCGCCTAACAGCAAGAAAGTCCCTGCTGTTCTCCCCGTGTTGCCATGGGTTTCCTCCGGGTGCTCCGGTTTCCCCCACAGTACAAAGACATGCGCTATAGGTGAATTGAATAAACTAAATTGGCTGTAGTGTATGAGTGTGTGTGTGAATGAGTGTTTATAGGTGTTTCCCAGTACTGGGTTGCGGCTGGAAGGGCATCCGCTGTGTAAAACATATGCTGGAATAGTTGGTGGTTTATTCCACTGTGGCGACCTTTGATAATCAGTGATATGCTGAATTGTGTGTAGGTAACAGTATCTATATAAAGTACAATCATAATTTATATAGATTGCCTGATGTTGAATAAGACTGTAAGACTGTAAACTGTAAATAAACAATGACAATTGTGCTGTAATTTTAACATTCATTCATTTTCTTTTCGGCTTAGTCTCTTTATTAATCAGGGGTCGCCACAGCGGAATGAACCGCCAACTTATCCAGCATATGTTTTACGCAGCGGATGCCCTTCCAGCTGCAACCCATCACTGGGAAAATTTTAACATTACAATTGTAATTATTTAATTGAATAATAATTTACAGTGTGTTTGAAAATTCACAGTCTACCAAAAGTGCCAATAAGTTACTGTAAATTTTACAGTAAATTGTAATTATTATATATTAGGAGCCATCATAATTATATAATGAATATTTATATGTGTAAATGCACCAGATGATTTCATGTTTTTCCTTATATTAGTTATCATTCATTCATTCATTTTCTTTTCGGCTTAGTCCCTTTATTAATCTGGGGTCGCCACAGCAGAATGAACCGCCAATTTATCCAGCATAAGTTTTACGCAGCGGATGCCCTCCCAACTGCAACCCATCACTGGGAAACATCCATACACACTTATTCACACACACACACACACACACACACACACACACACACACACACACTACAGACAATTTAGCGTACCCAATTCACCTGTAGCGCATCTTTGGACTTGTGGGGGAAACCGGAGCACCTGTAGGAAACCCACGCGAACATGGGGAGAACATGCAAACTCCACACAGAAATGCCAACTGACCCACCCAAGGCTTGAACCAGCGACCTTCTTGCTGTGAGGCGATTGTGCTACCCACTGCGCCACCGTGACGCCCCTATATTTTTCATTCATTCATTTTCTTTTCGGCTTAGTCCCTTTATTAATCTGGGGTCGCCACAGCGGAATGAACCGCCAACTTATCCAGCATAAGTTTTACGCAGCGGATGCCCTCCCAACTGCAACCCATCACTGGGAAACATCCATACACACTTATTCACACACACACACACACACACACACACACACACACACACACACACACTACAGACAATTTAGCTTACCCAATTCACCTATAGCGCATGTCTTTGGACTTGTGGGGGAAACCGGAGCACCCGGAGGAAACCCACGCCAACACGGGGAGAACATGCAAACTCCACACAGAAAGGCCAACTGACCCAGCCGAGGCTCGAACCAGCGACCTTCTTGCTGTGAGGCAAATGTGCTACCCACTGCGCCACCGTGCAGCCCCTATTGTATAAACAATAAAATATATATATATATAAATGTTTCAAAGTACTTTTGTTCAATTCAATATTTGATTCAATTCACTGTATGTGATGTTTGACTCATATATCTTATAGTCTGTTAAAGTCTTAAAGGCTTTTCTTTTTCTCCTAGGTTTCAAACTGAAGGACTTCCTCCATGATAATGAAACGCTGTCTGCATTTCTGGAGAAAAACGCCACCCTGCCCAAGCATGCAGTGAGACAGATAGTGGAGGCCAACGTCAACTTGGAGAAGGTAAATCAACCGGGCCTCATTTATTTCAGCCATCAAATCACTAAAGAAAATCTTAAAATAAGGAAGTTTTCCACGCACATACAGTACAGTGCCCAGCATAATTTAATAAACACTAAAAGATTGCTCAGAAAAACATCCATCTTGATTTTAAATGAATAGTTTCCTATACAATTGCACTGTAAAAAGCAGTTACTTAAAAAAAGTGAGTAAACCCATTGCCTTAAAAGTGGCAAGTTGATTTTAGTTAAAAATGTAATGTATTTCTGTTCCAACTTAGAACTATTAAGTTCACTTAACTTAATTTTTAGAATTTTGCGCATAGTTCATTTACTTAATCATTTTAATGCAGTTTACACAGTTTTTTAAAGTAATGTCAACTAATCGCTTTTTTTACAGTGTGGTATGCACTAATCTGGTTTATTCTATCAAAATTATTTAAAATTATTTTGCAAAAATGCATAAACCCTAATTAATATAAAATAAAATATTTCCCTTATATTAATAGGAGAAATCAATGAGGCCATACAAAATATGAAATGTAATTTTTTTTGTAGGTTATAATTATTTTCACAACTCCTCATTTCAATGTAAATGTGTTATTTCTCTAATCCTAAAGATGTTAGATGACCTCACTCTTATGTTAATGAATATAATCATTTGATAAAAACCGTTTTGCAAAAATAGCACCAACATATATAGCCCATATTCACTAAGAAATCTTTAGAACAAAAAAATTATATGTATATTTTTATGTATATACAGACACAGTGCTCAGCATAAATGAGTACACCCCTCACAGATCTCTCTTTAAATTAATATTTTTACAATAATAAAGCTTTACAATAATATATTTGTGCATATACATTATATTTAAACCAAAACTGGAAGTAATCTAACAAAAAAAACTTAAGATAATTTAGTATTAATCTGACCGGTTAAAGGTTATAGCGTATTTGGTTAATGAGCGGCGATTGTCAATTAAGAAATGAGCTTCCCTAGATATAATATAATGGCTATATATATACAATTTAATATATTTATTATTATTCTATAGATCAGTGGGTTACTTTAATAAAATAATTGAATGTGCGCTTTAAATATAATAAACGTTTTTTGATAGGTGGTACTTTTGTTGAAACCTCTCCTTGGTCGGTCGCAAATCTTTTTAAATGCATTAAAGGGAAGCGCATATCTTAGCCTTACCCTGGAGTTTGTTCACCCTCTGCCTATGAGCTTATTGCCTATGAGTCCAAATATTAGTACGTTGGGAAAACATATTAAATAAAATTGTAATAAACAGGAAAAATCAAGAGTATTTAGTTTGTAATTTAAATGTTGGTTTGTAGTTTAAATGTATTATCTTTCTATTCCTGAAGATGTCAGGTGACCAAACTCTCATTTTCATGCATATAACCTGTTTAATAAAACTGTTTTGTTTAAATGCACCCAAATTAATTGTCTATAATCACTTAAAAATGGATAAAAAATATTCAGTTTCGAAATTCAAACTCATTTATGCCCAGAACAATATATATTTTGAAGGGGTATGTACTCATGTATGCTGAACATTGTGTTGTTTGTCCTGCCGGTGCCTTTAATTACCTTCCCATACATAAACACAGCATAATATACTTTACACCCCGTCTGGCGCAGTCATTAAATGGCAGTCTGCGGTTTATCTTGGGATGGTTGCGTAACACACGGCTGTGGCTCGCACAGATATGAAGCGATCTGTTTTTCGAAGACTCACACATGCAGATGACCTTGTTCAGAGGACACCATCAGATGCTGGATACGGTGGGTCTCGTGCACAGCTGTACTGAGAGAGCCGTGCACGTGTGCCTCTGGAGGGAGGAGGGGCTTAGGTGGTCCCGTGACTGCATAGCCACGCCCACATGAGAGTTTCTGAAATACTGAGACCAATTCTCACACCTCAAGTGCTGGAAAATACAGGCTTTTACTTTCTGATGAAAATAGGGCACCATTTATTTCTACACCTACAGTGCTCAGCATATATGAATACACACCCCTCACATATCTCTCTTTTAAATTAATATTTTTATATGATGCTTTACAGTAATATATTTGTGCATACATTAGATTAGTCAGTACCAAAGACAAAACTGGAAGTACTTTAATAATAAAAAAAACAACAACTTAAGATCGCAGTCCAAAAATGAGTACACCCAAAATAATATGATTGGGAAAATATTAAATACAATTTTAATAAACAGGAAAAATCAAGAGAAACATAAAACATACCAAATTTAGTTGCTCAAATTAGTTTTTTGCAATAATTTATTTAAATTAAAATGTTTTATCTCTCTATTCCTAATGATGTCAGGTGACCAAACACTTATTTTAATGAATATAACTGTTTAATAAAAGTGTTTTGTTTAAATCCACCAAACATGCACTGTATCATGTATTGAAAAAAAAGATGAACTCTTTATTTTGCTCACGTCAAATTAAAAATAAAAAGTACAGAGCAAAATCCTCTTGAGTAAAATTAACTGAGTTTAGATAATATTTGGTCCCTCTCTAAATTGAGTTAAAGTTACTCAAGTTAATGAGACAATGATTAATTAGGATCATTAAACAACTCCACAGCAGCTTTACTTATTACCAACCTGTTTGCCCTTATTTAAAGAGGGACCAAATACTCTCTGAACTGAGTACATTTTACAGATTTTACTTTTTTGAGTAGGATTTTGCTGTGTATCCCCCCAAAAAGTAACGCTGAGAAGCTGCTGTTTGAGAAGAAAGAAGTGTTAAATTACATTTGATCTTTAAGTCAAGACGTTATATTGTTTCGTACGTATATGTATGCACATTCATTTTATACATTTATTTTTACGATTTGAACTTTTTATTGATTTTTCTTATTTCAAATAATGCAGATGGATATCAAATACAGAGCATTAACATAAATGCAGAACAATACAAAATAAATAAATACAATAAATAAATAACGTCATATAAATTGAGTATGTAAACCAAACCAAAAAACATAAAAGAAAAAAAGGGAGGTGGGGGGTTGCTATTAGCCTTAATAATTATTTTGTCTTGTTACATGTTTGCTAGCATTGTGGGTCGCAGAAATTCAGAAATTTTCCCCATTTATCAAAATAAATTTCAATCCTACCATGTAAACTGTAGGAGAGTTTTTCAAAAGCTGCAACTCGTTCTAACTCTGAGATCCACTCGAAGATTGGAGGTCCACTGGAAGATTTCCAGTTTTATACACATTTATGTATTATTGTGTATCTCTAAATATTTACTATACTTTCTTTATTGTCCACAAGTGGAAATTCATCTTTGACTTAACCACACAACCACATCAGCGTTCACATTACACACATCACAGAAAAACCAGGCAACACAAATACATTCAATAATATCACATACATCACATTAAAAACTCAATGGCAGTCGGCACAAAGGACATTTGATACACATTTTTCTTTACTTGAGGTTGCCTAAAATGTCTTTTTGATGGCAAGAGCTGAAATTTTATATTTAAGGGATGGGAACAATCTTCAATAATAATGTGTGCTTTCTGTTTAATTCTCATTGAATAAATTTCATTTGGTTGTCTTTGTGCTTTACCTAAAATTGCACTGGCAATTTTTACTACTCGACACAGTTTTTGCATTGCTTTTTTAAAAATGCACTCTGCATTTAGCGTCTAAAAGTGTCACATCATTAATATATTACAGAATAATTGAATCACATATGGTAGAACAACAAAGATATTATAGACAGTAATGTTTTTATAATGTCTTTAAATTTGATAAACAATTCAAATTTTTTATGTTATTGTGAAAAATCCAAGGAAATTAGGACAAAGACTGAAAAGAAAAATGAAAGTATGACTTTTTTTAAAAATAGAATTACAGTTACTATGTAATGCATTAAAGTGATCAAAAGTTGATTTGAAGCAAACTTTTTTATTCATCAAAGAACATTTCTCAGTTTTCAACACTGATAATAGTAATAAATGTTTTGGAGCATCAGATTATCATATTAGATCATATTATGATTTCTGCTAGATCATGTGACATCGAACAATGTAAGGACATTAAGTAAGGATGCTGAAATTTCAACTTTGTATCACATGAATAAATTAGTTTTAAAATATATTCAAATAGAGAACGTTTTGTTTAAATTGCAAAAAAATCCCAATATCACTGTTATAATTGGATTTTGGATCAAATAAAATGTGCTTTGTTGACTTCAGAAAGATATTGTATTTGTGTATATGCCAGTATGTACATATAGAAAACTGAAGCGGTTGTGTGAAGTCATATCTTAAGAGTTTCCCAGATTAGCCTTTAGTCATCGTCTGAGCACATCCTGTTCTTAATGACTGACTGTTTAAAGTGCCTCTAGAAGTGGGAGAGAGAGAGCTGATTGCAATCACGATACCTCCAAATAAGGCTTCTGCCTGCTGGACAGCCCCTGTCTTTTGTCTGTCTGTTGGGTAGAGTTTCCCCATCGTCTCTTTCACTGTAGACACTGTAGAACGAGTGTGTAATTATGTGTTCACTCTGTATGGGTGAAAGGTATCATTTAACTCTCTCAAGAAAACAGGGGCATTTAAAATAAAATAAAAAATAACAAAATAAAATAAAATATAAAAAAATAAAATAAAATAATCTGGTATGTTCTGCTATTACTAACATAGTTCAATGGTGTTTCCCAAATCCATAATTCCAACAAACATTTACAAACAGCACAGCAAGAAAAAAAGAAGAAAAAGAAAAGTTTGTGATGATGAAGGACTGCATGAACATGATAGACACACTCAAAAAAATGCTGGGTTGTTTTAATCTAACGTTGGGTCAAATACGGGCAAGCCCAATATTTGGTTAATTTTATTTATTTATTTATTTGTTTGTTATTAAAATCAAACTTATATTTTGGCTTGAGAGTGTCTAAGGGTGCTTTCACACTTGGTTCATTTGCCTGGTCCAAACCCAAGTTCGATTGTCCCCCCATTGCCACCTTCTCAGCTGCTTTGTGTTCACACTGTCTTTTTTCCTTCTGAACCCTGCTTGCTTCATCAATGTGCTGTTGTGTGGACAGCTTTTGCTAGATGTTGGCCACAAAAGCGAAGGCGCCAAAATGGAAAGATGTACACACATCATGGTCGTTCTGCTTATTTATTATTTGGTATGATTGCATTCATATCAGAAGTGAACTATACCAGAGTTTGTGTGAACCGTACCCCAGACCACCTCTTTCAGGTGGACTCGGGTACAGTTCGCGGGTGCGCACCAAATTCAGAAGACATCGTTCACACTAACTAAATGTAGCGAACTCTGACATCAAACAAACCCGGTGCGGACCAAAAGTGCTAGTGTGAAAGCACCCTAAGACACAGGCTGTAAAGTCTCCACCTTCTTCTTGAAGTATCTATATTTATAGGATCTCTAGTATCTGACATGCCCCGCCCCCATCAAGACGCTTCTTATTTACTTTTTATTTGATGCACTCTCACTGGCTGAGCTGTGATAAAACAAAACGCTATTGGTTGTTTTTCAAAGAGGGGAGGACCTACTCTACGTCCCGCCCTGTCTTCATGTTTCAATTGAGATTACGTCAAACATCGAATAAAAAATACACATTTCAAAGCACTTCACGGGACCTTAAAAAACAATCCTGAGCTCTAAATCTTGTTTTTAGATGCAAAGACGTGTTCTGTGTGAATGGCGCCTATGATGATCCAATCACAGAGAGTTTGATTATTGATTTTCCACTGCTCTTTTGCGATCTGCAGGTGCTTATCAAAGGCTTCGGCGTTCATCTTACAGACCTATGCAATTCCACATCTCTGGAAGAGTTTGTGACTATAGCCGATAAAGACGTGTCTCAGCTGACGCAAAACATCATCTGTCAGTCGCCCGCTGATTGGCTGAACAACGCAGAGCACCACTTCCTGTCCAACCTGGACTTCCTGAAGCCCATTCGGGTGAGTAAAGACAATCGTTTATGTAACAGTGTTCCTTGAAATTTTGACAAGGCATTTTCCAGGCCTGGACATTTTTGGAAAAATAAATAAACCCAAAATGTTTTAGAAAAAAAAAAGGAAATGTGTTGAACAAATAGGGGAGAGCAGAGACGAAGTACCATTTTTCATAAAAACCTATTTTTAAAAGATAATGTTTTAGACAGAAATATATTTTTGCTGTGGTTGCTAAGTCATAAGTGTGCTCCATCAATATCAGGTGAAAAACTACTTCAAAATAACTTCACTTTAAACAAAAGTTGCACATTGTTACTTTTGACCCCATCAGCAGGGACGAAAGTAATACAACAATATTTGCTAGATTTACTGGCTTAATCTTGTTTATTTTAAATATATCTGACTATGACCTTGTTAATGTTCACTGCGAACATATTTTGTCCCTTATTTTTGCAAAAAATATTAAACTGCATTTTTACTTTAAATTTCAGCTCCATCGAATGTTTCAAAAGCAATCCAACAATGCAAAATGTTAAAACTTTCTACAATTTTTTAATATTTTTTTATTATTATTGGCAATATGCATTAATTTTATAAAACGTATGAATCCAAACACTGAAAACTGTAATGTGGAAGTGAAAAATAAGGTATAGTTATTAGCAGTGGGACATAAATAACAGTGTTACTTTTGTCCCTACAGGAACTCTTGCCATTTAATTGAAGTTTAATATTAAACTAATTTCGAGAGGAAATTATTATTAAGTAATATATTAAAATATATTTGGACCTAACCACGGTCCTGAAATCAGCTGATATTTGGCAGCTCCGTCAAGGGTTGCATGCAGAATGTACTGTTACAGCCTGGTAAGCAAATGTTGTCAGGGCTTCGAGAAAATTGCTTTGTTACTTTCGTCCAACATTACTTTTGTCCCCACTCTCCCCTATTTGTGTACTTGGATATATTTGAGATGATAAAATTGTGTACATTTTAAATACAATTGCGCCTTCACGGGACATTCTCTGTGTCGGGTAAAAAAGCAGTTTCAGTTTCAGCTTCGCCTCTCTTGAGTGTCGTGTCTAGAAACAATCTCTAAACTACAGAGGTAAGATACTGTAGGAGCTAAAGGCTAATTTGTACTATTCTTACAAGTTTTACAGCATTTCTAAAATGTTCACACAGACAGCAAGATACTTTCTAAAACTATTTTACAGATATAAAAATAAATACATAGATTGTCACATATTGTTTGAGATGCTGTAATAAATTTGAACATGCATTTTTTTCTTATTTAGAAACATTACATGAAACATTAAAAAATTTGCCTGAAAGTCCTGGAATTTTAGTATGAACCCTGATGTAACAAATCCCTTTCATAAGCCTCTGTTTAGTTGATTAATCGACTTCGAACGCAAGTGGCTGTTTTCAAAAGTTAATGATTGCTTGAATTAAAGTGTTTAATGTCCCATATATTTCACATAAAAAGCACACAAGAACTCACTTGTTCAATAAACCAATTACACACAAACTGGGACAAGTGTATGTTTTTGGTGTTATGGACCCGGTGAACTTTGTCCAGTCTGCGAGCTAAACAGAATTACATTGTGGTCACATAATGGTCACTTTTACATAATCTGTTTGTGTAAAATCTGGACAATTATTGCAGCATATTTGTGCATGAAAAGCGAGCAGTCGGCCAAAAGAGTCTTCGCATATTGATGTCTTTGTATAGACATCAATATGCTTTTGACTCAATGTTTTCTTTGTTTTTGAGTAGTGGGATTTCAATTGCCAGGTCGCTGCTATCTTTGCACAGCAATTTAGTTATGCAAGCACGAGGACAATGAACTCTTTGACATATTTTTCCTCTAAATCACAACGGTATATGCCAGGGTTACAATATGTGGCTCGCACACTAATTTACATTGACCTACATTACTAAAAACTCCAAACCTGAGACGTGCTTTATGCATCTTAATGTTAGTGACTTCTATTTTGAAGGGATTTTTACACTAATCATTTAGTTTTTTCAATAGTTTTGTTATCAGTAATGTATATTAGAGTGTTTTAGGTTACATTTTATTTAATTTTTAGTTTTTGTCTTTGTGTGTAAGACCCTATATCCATTCATTCATTCATTCATTCATTCATTTTTCTTCGGCTTAGTCCCTTTATTCATCAGGGGTCTCCACAGCGGAATGAACCGCCAACTATTCTAGCATATGTTTTACACAGCGGATGCCCTTCCAGCTGCAACCCAATACTGGGAAACACATATACACACTCATTCACACACACACACACACTCATACACTAAGGCTAATTTAGTTTATTCAATTCACCTATAGCGCATGTCTTTGGACTGTGGGGGAAACCGGAGCACCCGGAGGAAACCCACGCCAGCACGGGGAGAACATGCCCTATATCCCTATTTTATGTATTATACCTGTATAATATATACCTGTATATCTGTAAAAAACATATTTTGGTTATTTAGATGGTTATTTCATGAAAAATATGGCTATAATAAGTATGTTTAGTTACATTTGGACATAAATGTTTCACTGATTGATGATGATATATTAGTTCATCCATATTTTGGTCTCGACAAAATATTTTAAACAATAAGTAAACACTTTACTTGCATTTAATATGATTTCTGTGTATGTAAAAAATCACTTTTATAAACTCGATTTGATGCAGACACCAAAATTGGACGTCATTAAAATGTTGTGTTATTAAATGAATGCTTATTGCATTATTTTATGATTGTTTTTTTTAAATGCATTTGATTCTCTCTATAGATCTATGTATTTTCTTTAGCTTGGGAAAATCTACTTGTAATTAACGTTGATTCATCATGTCTTTTAAACTGAATCTGTTTTCACAATGGCTCTCACAATAATATACTTTTTATGTTATATTATAATTTCAACATCTAACAGTTAATTTTATATTTTAACTTCAATCTGTGTAACTAAAAATGTTGCTACGCTTTCAGTAATGAAGGTACAAAAGCTGTCACTGGGGCGATACCTTTTCAAAAGCTATACTTTTGTCCTTTTTAGGTATTAATATGTACCTTCAGGTCAAGTCAAGTCAATATTTATTTATAAAGCGCTTTTTACAAACAACAAGTGCTTACCAAAGTGCTGTACACACATACACCATCTAAAACAAAGGGCAAATAACAGACATAAGACTCTCCTATAGTATTTAAAGCCAAAGAGTAAAAAGGGTTGTGGCCTGTCTAACATGGAGAGGCAAATTATTCCAAAGTTTAGGGGCAACCACTGCAATGGCATGGTCCTCACTTGTGCATGGAACAGCCAAAAGTAACTGATCAGCACATCTAAGTGCCCTTGATGGAGTTTACAATTGAATTAATGCAGAAAGGTATCTTGGTGCTAGTCCATTTAGGGATTTAAACAGTACAATTAGGGTACAATATGGGCCCTTTAGGTACTATTATGTACCTCTGTAGTATAATAGTATTATCTGTAGTATAATAGTCCATTAGTTATTGTTAGTTAATGTGTTTACTAACATTAACTAAGCATGAAAAATCTTGTAAAGCATTTATTAATAATAGTTCAACATTAACTAATGCATTATTTAAATCTAAAGTTGTGCATGTTAACATTAGTTAATGCACTGAGTTAATTTGAGCTAACATTATTTCACTATAAGTTTGTTCATGTTAGTAAATACATTAACTAACATTAACTAATGGACCATTATTTTAAAGTGTTACCTGTACCTCTAAGTTACCAATATGGGCAATTTAAGTACAAATGTGGACCTTTTGAATAGGGACAGCTTTTATACCTTTATTTCTTTATTTCTAGTGTACCGTATATGTATTTTTATTTACAGTGAAGCTCTGGAAACCACAAATGCAGATTTATTTATTAATTTTTGTGCAATTTTTACACTAAAATCTGTACAATTTCATTGACTAATATTGTGTTTTTTGCATATGTTTTGGTCGTGCAGAAAGATGTCAAATCGGACCCAAAGATCATCAAAGATGTGTCCATCGCGACAGACAGTCTGCTGGAGAGTCTGGGGGCTTTGGCAGTGGAGGTGAGTAAACCGAAAATATCTCAAACCAGACACCAGAGCAGAGGGTTTATCTCACACCCCCAGCTTCATAAAGACTCTTAATCCGTATTAGACCGGTGGGCCTGGATTAGTCCCAAAAACAGATTAAAAATAACTAAAAACACTGATAAATGGCTAGCAACACAGAGTTGAGCAGGAGCTTTTGAAATAGAAAATGTACACTTTATATTTTAATGGACTTACTGTAGAAATTGTGCATAATTACATGTCAGAACCTAAATATTCCTAATCCTTTAGTGTGTTTTTTGTATTTAAATTGCTTAGTATTTTGTTTAACTACTTCTAAAGAATGCACTAATCGTTACTGTTGATTACAACACAATGTATCAGTAAATATTATTTAATAAAACTGACCTAATAAACACAGTAACAAACATATTACCCAGTATTAATTAATTAGTTTTTTTATGCATGTCAGTTAATGACCACTTAAAGGGATAGTTCACCCAAAATTAAAATTCTGTCATCATTTACTCACCTTTTACTTGTTCAAAACCCGTTTAACAGGTTGAAAAGTTTTTCTATTAAATTTGAATGACACTTTTTATCCCAATAGTTGGGTTTGTCCATATTTGACCCAACATTAGGTTACAATAACCCAGCATTTTTATAGAGTGTATCTTTTTTTGTGTTTAACCGATAGAAAAGTGTGTTCTGAAGAATGCTGGAAACCTGTAACCATTGATGTCCATAGTAGGAAAAATAAATATAATGGAAGTCAATGGTTACAGGTTTCCAACATTTTTCAAAACATCTTCTTTTGTGTTCAACAGTAGAAGGAAAGTGTAGGGTGAGTAAATGAAGATTTTTTGGTTGAACTATCTCTTTATATGTAAAGTAACACCAATAGAACTGGTAATACACATTGTAATATTTCATGATTTGCATTGAAACAAATGATACTGGCTAATCTTTCAGAGCCAAACCAGCATTCTAAACCAAGTATCTGTCACTTGACATTTTAGCTCTCAGCTCTCAAGCACATCCTGTCCGGCGTTCAGAAACTAAACCTGCGTGTTAATAGAGTTTGTCCCGTCACAAGACTGCCACATTAAAAAAAAAAATGCCGAGCTCAACAAATGTGACCTAGACTTCAGATGTGCCGCAGAAAAACATTTTCTTCTCTTTTATTTTCTCCTCTTTCACACTGGGTATTTTGGTTCATTACAAGCCAGTCTCTTTTTCTAGAGATTATACACAGTAAATAAAAGTGGGACACAGTTTGCCAGAACTTTACTAAATAAATAAAGAATATTCTACATTTTATGGTAAACTACTGTATTTCATTCATTTAGAGTAAAAAAAAAAAACAATCCATAAAAATGTACAGTACAAATGGCAGCTATGTGGTTGTCACAACTTTACCATAAAAAATATGGTAGAAACTGTAAAAGAGTTTTCATAATTTTACGATAAACTACCATATTTCATTAATTTACAGTATTATACATTGTAAAAAAACAATCCATAAAATTTACAGTAAAAAACAGCATCTGTGGTTGCCAGAACTTTACAGTTAAATGTGGTAGAAACTGTAAAAGAATTTTCTATATTTTGGCATAAACTATCGTATTTCATTAATTTATATAATTATAGACTGCAAAATTTACAGTAAAAATAGGCAGCTGTGACTGGCAAAACTTTACAGTTAAAAATAAGGTACAAACCGTAAAATCAACCGTAAAACTGTATTTCATAAATTTTTGGGGGACAAAAAAACAATTCACAAAAATTGACAGTAAAAAACAGCAGCTCTGGTTGCCAAAACTTTACTGTTAAAATATGGTACAAACTGTTAAAAAAATTTTTTTAAATACGGTAAACTACCATATTTTATATAGGATTATACACAGTAAAAAATTTAAAATTTACAATAAAAAAAGCATCTGTGGTTGGCAGAACTTTACTGCTAAAATGTGGTTAAAAACGGTTTATTAATAAATTTAAAAAAATACGGTAAACTACCATATTTTATATAGGATTATACACAGTAAAAAAGTCAAATTTACAGTAAAAAAACAGCATCTGTGGTTGTGGTAAAAGTGGGACACAGTTTGCCAGAACTTTACTGTTAAAATGTGGTAGAAACTGTAAAAGAATATTCTACATTTTACAGTAAACTACTGTATTTCATTCATTTATAGTAAAAAAAACAATCCATAAAAGTGTACAGTAAAAAAACGGCAGCTATGTGGCTGTCACAACCATTAAAAATATGGTAAAAACCATAAAATAATTTTCTAAATTTTACAGGAAACTGCCATATTTCATTAATTTACAGTGTTATACACTGTAAAAGACAATCCATAAAAATGTACAGTTAGAAAAAAACGACAGCTATGTGGTTGTCACAACTTTACTGTTAAAAATATGGTAAAAACTGTAAAAGTATTTTCCAAATTTTGGGGTAAACTACCATATTTCATTAATTTATTATATACTGTAAAAAGTGTCAAATTTACAGTAAAAAACAGCAGCTATGTGGTTGCCAGAACTGTACTTTAAAAATATTTGTTAGAAACTTTAAAGAAATGTTCTAAATTTTACAATAAACTACCGTATTTCATTGATTTATAGTGAAACAAAACGGCAACTGTGTTTACCGCAACTTTACCATTAAAAATATGGTAAAAAACGTAAAATAATTTTCAAAATTTTACAGTAAACTACCATATTTCATTAATTTATAGTATTATACACCAGTATCATTCATACAGATGCTAAACACCATCACGGTAACACACATACAATTCAAATAATGCAATAAACATTATTTATCAACATTAGATGTACCATAAAAGAAAAATTCTTAAAAGAACCACAGTAATGCCCACAAAAAGGCATAAAAAGCACCATACAGAGAGTTATGGGAAAGTCAATTTACAGTAATTAACCGTATATATTAAGGGCAGGTCATTTACGGTCAAGTTTTACAGTGGAGTTTTATCTCTCAAAACTGAAAGAGAAATGCCGTGTACGCCGACGCTGATGTCTGAGCGGCTTCAGTTCCTCTTTGTTCTGGTGTTAGACGTGCGGCTGAACTCCAGTAACCCAGCGGCGCAGAGGTTACTTCAGGTCGACTGGTGTTTGCATGTCTGTAGGGCTTCATTATACGCCTCACGATGGAGACTATTATAACAGAGTTTTCTGTGCTTACTGAATTCAGCTCTGCACAGCAAAAAATATCCGCAAATTAGTTTTCTGTATTTTGTGATTCTTGTTTTTATTTTCTTTATGCTTGTGAATTATGCGAGCTTGATCTTTCTTCCAACAACTTTTAATATTGAAATGTTCAACAAAGTGACTTTTATGAACATGTTTAATAGTTTAAAGTGATCAATTGTCTGGGTTGGTGTTGTATATTATGACACAAAAACCTTGTAATAAACTGCCAGCACATTTCCTGTTATTTTACAGACTTATTTCTCTATATATGATTTCTTATATGTTATATTATTTCAAACTAATAAAATGTCAATAAAAGTCACCTTGTTAAACTGTAGAGTTGAATTTTCAACATCAAAAGTCTACAGAGCAGAAATCAACATCCCATAATGCAATTCACAACGTAAATAAACGGAAAACACTTGTGAATCACAAAATATGGAAACTGTTCACTAACAGATATTATTTACAGTGTGATCAGAGTTTTGGAGGACGTGGACGAAGATTGTTATAGTTTTGCATTTTTTCTTTTTTCTTTTCTTTCAATACTGTTTTTAAATTTGCTGTAAATTTCAGTTCTAATTTTAATTAATATCATGAATGGTTTATTTAGCAACAAATATTCAATCTAAAAATTATTATTTGTTTTGGCTAATTATTATTTTATTTACGTTACTTTTTCAGTGACTTTATTTATTCATTCGTTCATTCATTTTCCTTCGGCTTTATTAATCAGGGGTCGCCACAGCGGAATGAACCGCCAACTTTCATTCAACTCATTCACACTCATACACTACGGCTAATTTAGTTTATTCAATTCACCTATCTATATATATATATTTTATTTTATTTTATTTATTTATTTATTTATTTTTTGTGCATTTTTAGGGCTTATTCATATAGATACATTGTATATAAAAAGCTGCATTATTATTAATTAAAAAAAATGATTTTATGTTGCATGAACTAGATGCATATACAGGTTTGGAATGCCACAAACGCACGCACATAATGCTAGTGTAAAAATAGCAGATGACTGTAAGTGTTTTAGGGTAATTGAGTGCCTAGCGAGGAATGAAAGGGAGTTTAGCAAAAGCATATTTTGCTTGACAACACACTGAACAGTGGCGCTGCTGTAGCACGATAAAGCATGCCAAGGACGAGGTTACTATAGGTCATTCTCCTCATTCAGCAGCGCAAAAACACCACTATAACACTTCTCCATCACTTTAATGGATGCATGTTTACAGGACAGGTTATGGGAATTATGGAATGATTATGATAAAGGTGTTTTGACTTTCATGCAGCGTTACATAAACATTGCATGAAAAGGTTACAACCGGTCAGGTTTGTGAATAATGAGTCAATATGTTTCACAAGCCTGTAAACATTACTGTCATGTGCAGTTCTCAAAATCACCCTGAGAAATGAACAAATAACCTGTTTTACTACTGGCTTGATTTGCATATCAACAATTTTCCTGATTACTTCAGCAGAGAGTGAGAAAAGTCATCAGAAAATGCAAACAGACAAGTTGTACTAGACGTCTACATCCTGTTACTGGTTTACTAATGTTAACTACAAGAAGATTATGTAGGAATAAAATAAAACGTAAACGTATTTCAGTTATTCGTCAAAAGAAACAGTTGAAGTTGAGGTATTAGATGACTAAAATTAAATCTGAAATGAAATTAATAAAGTTGTAGACATATTAGATGAAATATAGTTTACAAAAACAGGAAATGACAGAAAGAAAACAAAAAAATTCTTAAAAATATAATTCTAATATAATATAATATATAATTTGGTTTAACTTGAAATACTACGGTAAACCAAACAAAAGCTGAAACTAAAATTAATGATGACATTTAATATTATAAAAACTAAACTAAAACAGAAAAATCTAGAATAAAATAACCAAAATGGTTTTATTCTAATATTATATTAAGGTTTTACTACTTACTAATTATGCTACAATTGTGATCACTATATAATAAACCAAAGAAAAACTGAAACTAAAATATGAAAACCATTGCTATTATAAAAACATTTACTATTATACAATAAAAAATGTTTTAATAAAATAAATAAAGTCAGGTGGCTCAGTGGTTAGCACTGTCGCCGCACTGCAAGATGGTCACTGGTTCGAGTCCCAGCTGGGCCAGTTGGCATTTCTGTGTGGAGTTTGCATGTTCTCCCCGTGTTCGTGTGAGTTTCCTCTGGTTGCTCTGGTTTCCAGAGGAAACCCACGCCAACACGGGAGAACATGCAAACTCCACACTGAAATGCCAACTGGCCCAGCTGGGACTCGAACCAGCGACTTTCTTGCTGTGAGGCCACAGTGCTGCCCTCAGCTGTACATTAGTTTAATTTAAATATTTAATTAAATAAAAATAAATATAATTCATTCATTTTCTTTTCGGCTTAGTTATTAATCTGGGGTCGCCACAGCAGAATGAACCGCCAACTTATCCAGCATATGTTTTATGCAGCGGATGCCATTCCAGCTGCAACCCATCACTAGGAAACGCTCAATCACACACATACACTATGGACAATTTATCTTACCCAATTCACCTATAGCGCTGTTCAACTGATGTCTTTGGACTTGTTGTGGGGGAAACCGGAGCACCCGGAGGAAACCCACGCGAACACGGGGAGAACATGCAAACTCCACACAGAAATGCCAAGTGACCAGCGACCTTGCTGTGAGGCGAACGTGCTACCCACTGCGCCATCGTGCAGCCCCCCCCAGTAAATATAATATAATATATTATATAAATACACCACTCACAGATCTCTCTTTTAAATGAATTTATCAGTTAGGTTTAAATTTAATTTAAGAGTCAAAATGTCTTTTAATTGTCAATTGGAAAATAAAGAAATAATCTTTGATCTCAACACATGAGACATCTTCAAATAAGCGCAAGAAATGTTTGCTTATCCTGGAGAATTATTTGAAACTGTTTGACGTCCGGAAAACAAATGTCAACACGTAGTCACGCCGGATGACATATAATGACTGTGTTTACTCAGTTTTGTCAAAGTGCGTCATTCAGCGCTTCAGGAAAGACTGAGACCAAGATTAATTGTATTTAACTAGTATTTAACTGTAATATGAACTGTATTTTACTGCGGGACAGTTATGCAGTATGATATTGTAATTTAAAGTTGCATTGTGAAAATGACTGTATATTTTACAGTAAAGACATGCAATGCTGTAAATGCATAAACAGCGAGATAAATGGTGCTGTTAATGCACATATTACAAACGCAGTATATTTTGCTGTAATTCAATTACAGTAAGTCACTGCTGCCAGTAAGTTACTGTAGATTCGAGTTAACAATGTAACGTTTGCATCCCGCTACATGATCCTGATGGAGAATACAAACCGAGTCAAAGCCAGTGTTGTGTTTCTGAGTCCTAAAGCATGTCGTCCGCGTGTCTGCCTGCATTCAGACATTAAAGCAGAGGGTGTGTTTGTTGTGAAGTGTTTTTACTGTCAGCTGAAGGGTGTTAACAATGATGACTAAACCCAAACATGATAATAATAATGATTCACAAACATTCCTATTTCTCCTGGATGTCTGAAATGTACAATCATATTTATTTTTAGTTTGTTATTATTTCCTTACACTTAGATCATAATGCATGTTGTTGGCTTTCAGGTTAAACACAAAAATGTGATATATTTTCATAATATATCAAGTCTTATGAAAGCCATACAGTAGATTTGTGTGGGGGAAACAAAGAAATATGTTAAGTGACATGTATACGTTTTCAATTAATTTTTTTAAGTTAATAGTTATTTGAAGGGTGGCATGGTGGCTCAGTGGTTAGCACTGTTGCCTCACAGCAAGAAGGACGCAGGTTCGAGTCCCGGCTGGGTCAGTTGGCATTTCTGTGTGGAGTTTGCATGTTCTCCCTGTGTTGCCGTGGGTTTTCTCCGGGTGCTCCGGTTTCCCCCAAAGTCCAAACACATGTTTTATTGTCACAATGTTAATGTTATTATGTTACACTGAAACAATTGAGAACATAAATTACTTCAGCTTGCTATAATTAAATATAGAATTTCACTTCAGAACTTCATTTATTACTGAAAACTAATAAAGTGGAAAACAATTACTTTATTTTTAGGTGTAACAAGTTGAAGTAATTTAAGCTAATCAAACGATTTTTCGATTTTAGTGTACTTGTACTTTAGTGTAACTTGTTAAAACTAAACATATTAAGGTCTTTTAATTGTAACAAGTTGAAGTAATTTGTTTAAATCTAATTAACTAATTAATTTGTTTGATCCAAATAATTGTTTTTCAGTGTACTTTAAGTTGCTACACCTAAACAAATTAAAATTAGTAAACTTGCTTTTGGCTCTGTGTGATTAAACGTGTTTCATAATTTCCCAGCTGGCGAGTTTGAAGAGCTGGCGTGATATGCGGAACGAGATCCTCTACCTGACGGGCAACAGCACGCAGTCTCCAAACCACATGTACCAAGCCGTGTCCCGCATTGTCTGCGGCCATCCGGAGGGTGGCGGACTGAAGATCAAGTCCCTCAACTGGTTCGAGGACAACAACTACAAGGCCCTGTTTGGAAACAACGGCAATGGCAACGACAGCGACAGCGAGTCCGCATCTGTTTACGACAACTCCTCAAGTGAGCAATACCCAGTTTTTATCTGCTGCTTTCCTTGTAAATAATTGTGATCGATGTGAACTTCTCATCATATTTATGTCTGTGTGTACAGTTGAAGAATTATTCGCCCTCCTGTGATTTTTTTTTTTTTTCTTTTTCAAATATTTCCCAAATTATGTTTAACAGAGCCAGGAATTTTTCACAGTATTTCCTATAATATTTGTTCTTCTCTAGAAAGTCTTATTTGCTTTATTTCAACTAGAATAAAAGCAGTTTTAAATTTTTTAAAACCATTTTAAGGTCAATATTATTAGCCCCCTTAAGCAATTTTTTTTTTGATTGTCTCCAGAATAAACCATCGTTATACAATGACTTGCCTAATTACCCTAACTTGCCTAATTAACCTAGTTAAGGCCTTAAATGCCACTTTAAGCTGAAAACTAATATCCTGAAAAATATCTAAGGAATATATAATAAGGAAACATGTTCAAAATTAGTGCTGCTATATCTAGTTTTAAATTTGGCATGAATGTTGGAAATTACTAATACATTAGAGCGAATAAAACATTGAAAGTATCAATAAGAAAGTAAAGTATGGGACTTGCTTGACGAGTGTTCTTGTAAAAACACTCGGTAAAAAATGGGATGTGCATCTGTATATTAAATCCATGCATTGCTTAAATTGGAGTGTTCTTGTAAAAATGATCAGTTATGTCTCAAGTGAAAATAAACAGTAAAATCAGATGCGCATCAGCATATTAGGTCTGTGCTACTCTTAAAGTGACAGGCGCCCTAATAAATCTGCTGTTGTCTGTTATTAAGCTTCATTCGCTATAAAAAATAGGAGCAATAATATCTACTGTAGTGTCCACACAAACAAACAAACAAAATTGTTCTGTTTATCATAAGTGCGATTTGCAGTTTTGTCGTCTATTGTGCTAAATGTTTCATATCTGTCTCTTTATTTTTAGCGCCGTACTGCAACAACCTGATGAAGGGTCTTGAGTCGAGTCCCATTTCCCGAATGATCTGGAGGGCCCTGAAGCCGCTGCTCATGGGAAAGATCTTATACACTCCAGACACTCCTGCCACACAGAGGATCATACAGGAGGTCAGTAGCAGCGCTAATCAAAAGCTAACTGAGCTAAACTAGTCATTCATTTTCCTTCAGCTTAGTCCCTTATTAACAGGGCTCGTCACAGCGGAATGAACCACCAATTATTCTGCCATATGTTTTACACAGCGGATGCCCTTTCAGCTGCCACCCAGTACTGGGAAAAATTTGGAGACAGATACTTATTGTTATGTATTACTGTATCCCTATTATCTAGAAATGCTGGATAAGTTGGCGGTTCATTCCGCTGTGGCCACCCCAGATTAATAAAGGGACTATTAGTATTTTATTGTAAAGGTAAAGTCATCAGAACTGGTGCTTTTTTCATTAGATATTTTAATGTTATTTTAGATTTAGTCATTTTGTTGTGTGCTTTTGTCATATTTACTAGATTAAATTTAATCTTTTAAGATTAAAATATGTTTTTTGTATTTTACTAATTTATTTTTTATAGGCATTTTCATTTTTAATTGGCATACATTTTATCCAAAGCAACAGGTGATTTCATTAGGGCTGTCAAGAGATTAATAAACAAATTAATTACTCAGTTTAATCAAATATTAAATTTGGTTTATAAATAACCCCAAATTCACAGTAATCTTTACAGCCAATTTCAAGCAAGTTGTGAAGGTGAATCAAGAAAATAAAGCATGAAATATGTCCAGATTTAAGACATTGGTAAAAATGGATCAATTAATGTAACAAGGACAAATGAACCATTTATAGTATTACAATACATTTATGTTTCAAATAAATGCTGTTCATTAGAGTTTTAGGTTCATCAAAGAATCCAGGAAAAACTAATTCAAGAAAAATATTAAGGAAAAGCATCATAAATAAAAAATTTCATATATATTTTAGTATGATTAATATATATATATATATATATATAAGCTGTAAAATGATTAATCGCAATGAATTCCATCCAAAATAAAACTTTTTATTTTTTTTACAATTAATCACAATTATATATATTTATGGAGGACCATCCTAACCGCATATCTCTCCTTCGGTCAGGTCAATAAGACGTTTCAGGAGCTTGGTGTACTCCGTGACCTCGGTGGTATGTGGGAAGAAATGAGACCCAAAATCTGGAACTTCATGGAGAACAGTGAGGAGATGGACCTCGTCCGGGTGCGTCACACACACACACACACACACACACACACACACACACACACACACACTGTCTTTGTGCAGATAACCTTCCTGAAACACCACACGGTTCCTGTAAGTGTCCTCTGAGTACATGATGGTATCGTAGGAGTAGTTGAGTATGTGAAAGTCACACTGCCAACTTCAGGACACCAGTGGTTCTGCGCTTTAGCCTCTGCTGAACTCACATGGCTCTCAACATGTGCAGCGCAGCGGGAGAACATTTATTAGGAGATCTTCAAACCCTCGGGAGTTCACAGGACTTATCTGTGCCCAAAAGAATGAAAAAGAGCATTATTTTCAGTGTTTTGTTGTCATAAGCACTAAATGCATGACTCGCCGTCGTATGACTTCATGTAAGGTCATGCTGACAAATAAAAATAATTTAATAATAATAAAAATTAAAATTATTTGTCATTTAAATTTGACATAAAATATATTTTATTAATATAGAAAGTAATATTTTTTTCACTGTAAACATGTATGAATAGGATATAATAATAAAAAAAAGCTTCACAGCATATTTTACTGTTGCATTAATGCATTAATTAATCTGATTAATGGACTAAATTATAATATAGCAAGTTGTCTTTTATGGCTAGAGTAGATGCATGATATTTTTGGCATATTTTTGATGATATTTTTGTTTTTTCTTCAACACAGACACTGCTCCAGAATAACGCCAGCGCTCGTTTCTTCAATGCAAAGCTGAGCGGGACAGAGTGGCGCGTGGAGGACGTGTCCCGCTTCTTGTCCAAGTCTTCAGAGGACACTCGTCCACACGGGACAGCGTACACATGGAGAGAAGTCTTCAACGAGACTGACCAGGCCATACAGACCATCTCACGCTTCATGGAGGTAAACAATTTTATCTTCTTTAGCTTCCTCCTTATAATTGACTTCACATACATAATGCAAGACACTGCACATGTAAATAAGGTAAAAATAAAAAAAGAAGCAACATTTATCACCATACTTCCCCAGTTAATTGATTGTATAAAAAAATCTGCAATATCTTCTGTATTACAAGTTTCTGGAATTGGATCTTTGAATATGCAAACGAGGCATTTTTAATTTAAATGTGAGCTCATTTACATATCTCATTCAAAATTGGGGATATTTTTGTATTACAAGTTTCTGAAATGTTATTTTTAAATATGCAAAGGAGGCATTGTTTATTTAAATATGTGCTAATTTGCATATATTTGCATATAAGTCATTAAATAAATTTCAACGTTTCTGAAGTTTTATCTTTAACAACGCAAAGAGGCAAATAATATATATATATTTTTAAAAACGGGCAGCACGGTGGCGCAGTGGGTAGCACGTTCGCCTCACAGCAAGAAGGTACATGGTACCTCGACTGGTTCGAGCCTCGGCTGGGTCAGTTGGCATTTCTGTGTGGAGTTTGCATGTTCTCCCCGTGTTCGTGTGGGTTTCCTCCGGGTGCTCCGGTTTCCCCCACAAGTCCAAAGACATGTGGTATAGGTGAATTGGGTAAGCTAAATTGTCCGTGGTGTATGTGTGTGAATGAGTGTGTGTGGATGTTTCCCAGTGATGGGTTGCAGCTGGAAGGGCATCCGCTGCGTAAAACATATGCTGGATAAGTTGGCGGTTCATTCTGCTGTGGCGACCCCAGATTAATAAAGGGACTAAGCCGAAAAGAAAATGAATGAATGAATGAATATTTAAAAACCTGCAGTATTTTTATATTAAAAATTTCTGAAACTTTATCTTTAAATATGTGAACAAGGCATTGTTTATTTAAATATGTGCTAATTTGCGAATGCCTCATAAAAAATATTGTGATTTTTTTGCATTACAAGTTTCTGAAATGTTATCTTTAAATTTGCAATGAGCCAAATAAGGTAAATAATGAGCAGTGTTTTTTCCTGCTTTGTTTATTTCTCCAAAACAGCTCCAGAAGCTTTATGTAGACATTCTGTGGGTGTCTTATGATGCTTGCTAATCAATTTAATGGCTGTAAGAAAGCTGAATCCATGTTTTCATTGCTCGTCTTATTTTTCTGGGTCAGTGTGCCATCAGTTCACTAAAATACAGGAGCAAATCAATTAGCAAACCAAAGCAGGTCATGCCAGTTCACCGGAGACAGTGAGATCGGCTGATTATTTTACTGCTCCTGATTATTTGATTACTGGAGTCATTTGGTCAACATGACCTAGACTTGTTTATTCACTGTACTGATTTTTGGTATCTTAAGTAATTAATTCAGTCAACTTCAACTTGACCCAGATTCCTTTCTAATAAATATTTTTTCCCTAAAGTTCAATAAATAAATAATTGATTGTCCTAGAAATAAATTAATATATAAACAAATAAGCAAATAAGTAAAATAAAAAAGAAATAAAATAAGATTAAAATAAATAAATAATAGTAAAATTTTAAAAAAAAATTATAAAAAAGATTAAAATAAATAAATAATAGTCCTATAAATAAATAAATAAATAAAAATAAGATTAAAATAAATAATAGTCCTATAAAAAAAAGATTAAAATAAATAAATAATAGTCCTATAAGTAAATAAAAAAAGAAGATTAAAATGTATAAATAATAGTCCAAAAATAAATAAATAAATAAATAAAAATAAGATTAAAATTAGATTAAAAAAAGATTTAAAAACTCCTAATCTCCTAAGTTTTTTTTTATGAACAGAAATCACATACAAATGAATAGTACCAGAAATAAATTAATTAAAATGCTAAATAATTTGGTCACACTGACTGATAAGATATCTTTTATATTTATATTCTTTTATATTTTTTATTAAGTGCTGAATTTTGCTCTTTTGCAGTGTGTGAACTTGGATAAGTTGGAGCCGGTGGCGAACGAGGAGCGTCTGGTCAATAAATCCATGCGTCTGCTGGATGACCGCAAGTTTTGGGCAGGAATCGTGTTTCCCGACATGCAGTCCAACACGTCTGATCTGCCATCCAACGTCAACTATAAGATCCGCATGGACATCGATAACGTGGAGAGAACCAATAAGATCAAGGACGGGTATGAGCCAATAATTTATCTTTACAGCTTCCTGATAATGCTGTCATTATCTGCGTTTACACTGTCAGGCCTAAAGGTTACCATGTTTTTTATATCAGTCTGCCTGCTAACATCATATTTGAAACATTTAGCGCAGCTCAAAACATACATTCAGACACTAACAAGTCTGATCAGAATTTGAAGAAGAAATTTATAATGATATGTGATGCTAATGGCTTCTTGTGCTTACATTTGTGCTATCATTTCATTAACAATAAATTCATACATTAATGTAAATCCTCAATCATTATAAATAAAGAAATATTATGTATACATATGAGAATTCATCTCAAAATTCTTTGACTTTATGAAGTATTTTTTTTCGGTGTAGTCCTGTGATTGCATATAAGCTGATGAAGTATGTTTTCTGCTGTAGATATTGGGATCCGGGTCCTCGAGCTGACCCATTTGAGGACCTGCGTTACATCTGGGGCGGCTTCACGTACCTGCAGGACGTGATTGAACACGGGATCATCAGAGCTCTGACCGGCAGCAAGGAGAAAACTGGAGTCTACATCCAGCAGATGCCATATCCCTGCTATGTGGACGACATGTAAGAGAAATATCCCCATTTACAAAATTTATATTTATAATCCGATTTCAGTCACAACTTCTGACTAGAACAGAGCGACACGTAAGCTCTGTTATTGAAATATAGTGACATATAAACTTTGTTTGGGCTGCACGGTGGCGCAGTGGGTAGCATGTTCGCCTCACAGCAAGAAGGTCGCTGGTTCGAGCCTCGGCTGAGTCAGTTGGCGTTTCTGTGTGGAGTTTGCATGTTCTCCCCGTGTTCGCGTGGGTTTCCTCCGGGTGCTCCGGTTTCCCCCACAGGTCCAAAGACATGCGGTACAGGTGAATTGGGTAGGCTAAATTGTCCGTAGTGAATGAGTGTGTATGGATGTTTCCCAGTGATGGGTTGCAGCTGAAAAGGCATCCGCTGCGTAAAACATATGCTGGATAAGTTGGCGGTTCATTCCGCTGTGGCGACCCCAGATTAATAAAGGGACTAAGCCGAAAAGAAAATGAATGAATGAATGAATAAACTTTGTTTTTGAAATATAGTGATATATAAGCTCTGTTTTTGAAATATAGTGACATATAAGCTCTGTTTTTGAAATATAGTGACATATAAGCTCTGTTTTTGAAATATAGTGATATATAAGCTCTGTTTTTAAAGTATAGGGTCATATAAGCTCTGATTTTGAAATATGGTTCTATATAAGCTCAGTTTTTGAAATATAGTGACATATATGCTTTGTTTTTTGAAATATAGTGATCTATATACCTTGTTTTTGAAATATAGTAATAAATATATAAGCTCTATGTTTGAAAAATACAAAAAAAATCAGCACTCCTGCATGTTTTAATGAAAATAATTCAGCCATTTTAGTGTATGCATGACCACTGCTGTCAACTGTTTTCTAGTTTCCTGCGGGTCATGAGCCGCTCCATGCCACTCTTCATGACTCTGGCCTGGATGTACTCGGTGGCCATCATCATCAAGGGCGTGGTGTACGAGAAAGAGGCCCGACTCAAGGAGACCATGCGGATTATGGGTCTGGATAACGGCATCTTATGGCTGAGCTGGTTCATCACCAGCTTGATACCACTGCTCATCAGCGCCGCCCTGCTGGTGCTCATCCTGAAGGTGCACATTTCTCCATTTCTCTGTCAAAATATGACCAAGCAACATCAATGGACCCTTTTCACATTTCCGGGTTTCTCAGTACACTGTAAAAATACCGGGTTCCACACAATTCATTCATGTTGTCTAAACATAAATCGATTAAGTTAGCTTGACAAGTTTAAACAGTCAGCAGAAACAATTTGATTGACATTCTCCTTTTGTACATAATGTAAAGTAATGATCTCTCCCTCATTAGCATAGGACGCTAGTATTGTTTTTGATTCTGCCACTATGCTGATGCACAGGCATTTGTAGCTCCGCCCTCTTCTGAAAAGAGCACAATCTCATTTGAATTTAAAGCGACAGTCACCAAAATGACACGATTAATATCAAAGTCTAAAAGGGTCAGTTTCAAAGAGTTATAAAACATTATTTGTGTGGTATTTTGAGCTGAAACTCCACATACACACTCTAGGGACATCAGAGACTTATTTTACATCTTGTAAAAAGGGGCATAATAGGTCACCCTTAACACTGGTGTTTTTCTGCTCAGATGGGGAATCTCCTGCCGTACAGCGACCCCGGCGTCATCTACTTGTTCTTGTCCTCTTTTGCGGTTGTGACCATCATGCAGTGTTTTTTGATCAGCACACTCTTCTCTCGAGCCAATCTTGCTGCCGCATGTGGAGGCATCATTTACTTCACGCTTTACCTGCCCTATGTGCTCTGCGTCGCCTGGCAGAACTACGTGGGCTTCGGTGCCAAAGTAGTAGTGGTGAGTGCAAATAATACGCTGAAATGTCATCTGATCTGCCTTTTTATTGACTTCATGTGTCAGCGGTTTTTATTATTTTAAATGCAACGACACCCCCAAATATATAAGGCAGATATGTAGTGTGTTGCTTGAAAAATTTATTTATGAAGTATTTTCAATTTGTTATTTGGAAAATGCTTATTTTATATTATATATTATAATTATTTTATATTAAGTTTGTACTGTGGTTTTAGCTGTGTTATATATGTATTTATTTATTAGAACATACGTGCATTTTTTTTACTTTAATTGTACTGAACTTAAATGTCATTATTTGACTTAAATTTTTTTATTTATTCTCATTTTGTATTTTTGTATATATTTAAATATAGTTTTGTATTTGTTGATGTACTTTTTTATCACATTCACATTACACATTGATATACACATTAAATTATACTTATACATATTACATTAAATTATAAATATTAATATTACATTAATCACATTTTTATTTACAGTTTTGTTTTTAATTTTATGTATTTACATTTATTATTCTTATTGTTATGCATTTAGATTTTTATATTTAGTATTTATTAAGTATTTATTTATTACCTTAAATATTTTGCTCATTTTTGTCTGTTTTAATTTTATATTCTGTGTAATTATGTAATTAATAATTGTATGTATGTCTATGTAATATATGTATATTTTGTGTGTTTGTGTGTGTTCTTTTGTGTGTGTGTTTTTTTTTCCCACTCCTTCCGCTCTGTTCTGTTCATGTATTGACTGTCCATCTCTCTGTATCTCTCTGTCTTCTCAGAGTCTGCTGTCTCCAGTGGCGTTCGGTTTCGGCTGTGAGTATTTTGCTCTGTTCGAGGAGCAGGGTGTGGGCATCCAGTGGAGTAATTTGCTGTCCAGCCCCATGCAGGAGGACAGCTACAACCTCAGCACCTCCATCTGCCTGATGCTCTTTGATTCGGTGCTCTACGCCGTCATGACCTGGTACATCGAGGCCGTCTTTCCAGGTCAGACTCCGGCTTTTCTGAAGCTGCTAGTCATGCGTGATGAACATTACAGTGTTTCCCAACCATGTTCCTGAAAGTACTCCAACAGTACACATTTTCAACCTCTCCCTAATCAAACAAACCTGAATCAACTCATAAGAAGAGACTCCAAAACCTGAAGTTAATGGGTCAGATTAGGGAGACATCCAAAATATGTACTGTTGGTGTGCCTCCAGGAACAGGGTTGGGAAAAACTGGAATATTAGACTGAGTAAAGGAAACAGGTGTAAAATTGTGTCTCTCTTACAGGTCAGTATGGCATCCCTCGACCCTGGTACTTCCCTTTCACCAAGTCATACTGGTGCGGAGAGAAATGTGGATGGACAACATCAGTGCCCAGCAACAGGAAAGAAAACGCTGAGGGTATGAAAATATGACACATTTATTTGTTCGTTGTCTTGTTTGATCGTTCCTTTGTTCGTTCATTCATTCATTTGTTTGGTCATTTGTTCATTTATTCATTCATTTGTTTGTTTGTTCATTCAATTGTTCGTTTGTTTGTTCATTTATTTATTAATTCGCTGTTTGTTTGTTCAATTTTTCATATGTTTGTTCATTCATTCATTCATTTATTCATTCCTTTGTTTGTTTGTTCATTCAATCGTTCGTTTGTTTGTTCATTCTTTCATTCATTCGTTGTTTGTTCATTCAATCTTTTGTATGTTTGTTCATTCGTTCGTTCGTTCGTTTATTCATTTATTTATTAATTAATCCATTTGTTTGTTTGTTTGTTCAGTCTTTCAAATATTTGTTCATTCATTTGTTCTTTCGTTCATTCAATCATTTGTTTGTTCATTCATTCGTTTGATTGTTCATTCAATCTTTCGTTTGTTTGTTCATTCGTTCGTTTGTTTGTTCATTCGTTTGTTCATTCGTTCGTTTGTTTGTTCATTCGTTCATTCATTCGTTCGTTTGTTTGTTCATTCGTTCATTCATTGACTTGTTTGTTTGTTCATTTGTTCGTTCATTTGTTCATTCGTTTGTTCATTCATTTGCTTCTTTTTTCATTCATTTGTTTGTTCATTCGTTTGTTTGTTCATTCATTCATTCTTTTGTTCATTTGTTCATTTATTTGTAACAACAGTTTTCTCATTTCTCAAAATGTTAGTTAGCAATTAATTTGAATTATAATTATTTTTTTAATTACAGAATTACTGAAATATATATTATTTCATATATTATATATTATATATTTTATTATATTATTATCTATAAAATAATTATAAATTATGTTTGGACATTTTGTTTTTTGCTGTGTTCGTTGATTGCACAGTACATTGATCTTAGCTCAGGAGAACAAGTTTAACCATTAAAAGAAGTGAATATATGAATATAAAATATAAATGTGAAATATATGAACTATATAAATACTTAAATAAGCATGGATTGATCTTCTAGCGGTGTGCATTGAGGAAGAGCCAGCCCATATAGATCCTGGTGTTTACATCGAGAACCTGATGAAGATCTACAGCAATGGTAAAGTGGCAGTGGACGGTTTGACTCTGGGCTTCTATGAGGGTCAGATCACCTCCTTCCTTGGCCACAACGGCGCTGGAAAAACCACAACCATGTAAGAAAACACAGAAAAACATCTTAAGACAATTCAATCCACTTAAATTTGTAAAAACGATTAAGTTAACTTAATCAGTTTGTGTTGGGACAACATGAAGGAATTGTGTGCATTTTTTACAGTGTACTTTTTAAGGAAAGTAATGTAAAAGTATTTATGTTATTATTTTTTAAAGATTTATTACATTTAAAAGTAACTTTACCCAACACTGCAAATTTTTGCATATTTAATAAAATAATGTTTCACTTGCACATTTACAAAACTTAAAAAAAAAATTGGGAAAAAAAGCTGTGAAATTATATTGACAAATAGTATTAATATTTTTTTTACCCTGTTCACCTACAGCGTCTTGCCTTAACATTGTATTTTTATTTCTGATGTCAAAACAAGTTGCATTTTCTTGCTCTTTCAGGTCAATCCTCACCGGCCTGTTTCCACCGACCTCCGGCACTGCATACATCCAGGGCAAAGACATCCGCACAGACCTGAATGCCATTCGCCAAAACCTGGGCGTCTGTCCTCAGCATAATGTCCTGTTCAGCATGTACGTCCACAACACACCATTTTACACATTTTACACGCTTTTTCATGGCGATCTGCAATGCAAAAGAACTCTATCCATATAAAAATCTGATATATGTCAATATATTTTAATGCCATATATGACATAGCCTACAAACTCATATATGGATTTTGTATATGTATAATAAATATGTCATATATGCAACAAATATTTTGAAATATTGCAAAAATGGCCACTTACATTTCTAGAATTACCATTGGAATTACAAATATGTACATATATGTTCAAATATATTAGATACAATATGATTAGATATACATATGTTCATATATGGCCATTATATTCACATTATAGCTAATATATTTGAATATATGTACATAAGTGTCATATGTGCAATTTGCATATATTGATTATGTGAGTGCCTCTAGACAGAGTTTGTGTGTGTGCATGTATTTCAGGCTGACCGTGGAGGAGCACATCTGGTTTTATGCGCGTCTGAAGGGTTTGTCTGAGGAGAAGGTGAAGTCTGAGATGGAGCAGATCGTGATGGACCTAGGCCTTCCTCATAAACGGACATCTCGCTCCAACCAGCTCTCAGGTATGGAGATTATATTGAGACATAATAGAGATTTGGCTGTACAAACGATAACATTTATCAATTGAATGCATCCTTGGTGTAAAGAAATAAATATATCTTTATAAATTTTGAGTATTAGTATTGATCTTACTGATTTTCTTTTCTATTTTTTGCATTGCTGAATTTACATCAAATGCTGAAAGTAGCTTTATATGCTTTTCTTAAAGAGTTTAATCACATGTGAAGTTAAAAGATTGTATCAAAGTATTAAAAAGATCTAACTTTGTAACATTATAACTGACTTTACTGTCATTTTTTTATCAATTGAATGTATTCTTGGTGTAAAGAAATAAAAAATATCTTTATTAATTTTGAGTATTAGTATTGATCTTACTGATTTCTTTTTCTATTTTTTGCATTGCTGAATTTCCATCAAATGCTCAAAGTAGCTTTTTATGCTTTTCTTAAATAGTTTAATCACATGTGAAGTTAAAAGATTGTAACAAATTAATTAAAAGATCTAACCTTGCAGGAGGAATGCAAAGGAAGTTATCAGTCGCGCTGGCCTTCGTCGGAGGCTCAAAAGTGGTGATTCTGGATGAACCGACCGCTGGAGTCGATCCTTACGCCCGCCGTGGCATCTGGGACCTGCTGCTGAAATACCGCCAAGGTAAACATCTGCAATAAAAAATAACATTAAATATGTCATGCAAAAAAAAAATGTATCCAAGTGCCCATACAGTAAGATAAATAGAAAAAAAAGTAAATGTAAAATAAATCAAAATAAATTAAGGCATTGCTTGTAACAGATCTGCTTATAACAAAACCATCTTCATGTAATGCACTTTAAAGGATGCACCTATTATGCCCCCTCTTTACAAGATGTAAAATAAGTCTCTGATGTCCCTAGAGTATTTTCAGCTCAAAACACCCCACAAATAATGTTTTATAACTCTTTAAAGGCTCTCTTTTAGGCTTTGATCCTAATAGTGCCGTTTTGGTGACTGCCACTTTAAATTCAAATGAGATTGTGCTCTTTTCAGAAGAGGGCGGGGCTACAGATGCCTGTAGGTCAGCATAGTGGCAGATTCAAAAACAAGACTAACATTATATGCTAATGAGGGAGAGATGGTCACTAATGGGCAGGGCTTTCCCCATCTGATGACACGTACAAAGGGAGAAAGTGTTTCTGCAGACTGTTTTTATCAAGTGTGATTATAAAAAATAAAATTAATACATTTTTACTAATAGAAGCTGGTTATGTTCACAGACTGGTGCCACACAACTGTTAAACGTGTAAATAAACCCTTATAAAAGTGATTTTTGCATAATAGGTCCCCTTTAATAACTATTTGATCCATTGGCACTTCTAATATTAAGCACATGGTTTGTCTTCAGGTCGCACCATCATCCTGTCAACACACCACATGGATGAAGCCGATATACTGGGCGACCGCATCGCCATCATCTCTCATGGCAAGCTGTGCTGCGTGGGCTCCTCTCTGTTCCTCAAGACTCAGCTGGGCACGGGCTACTACCTGACGCTGGTCAAGAAGGACTTCGATCTGTCTGCCAGCTCCTGCCGCACCTCCAGCAGCACCGTCTCCTACTCCAAAGGAAGCCTTAAGAAGGTCTGAATAAGTTTTAAAAGAATAGTTCACCGAAAACATTTAAAGTACATGTGACATCAAATTTTTGTTAGCTCACATTGCTAGTTTTATGGTGAACAATTCATCTCTGCATGTCATTAAGAAAAAAAATTGCCCTTGTCATCTAAAATTGAAATCTGAAAATGCACTTCCTGCTTGTTTTCAGTTAAATTCTCAGATTACGTCTGTCTGAAGTATTGGGTGTGGCTAACATACATACTTGTATTGGCCAACATACAACTGTCAGTTTTGACAACAAACAGAAATGGTGAGGAGAAGTCTGTTAGGTTGTAATAACTCTCCACAAACCCTTTTCTCGATCTTTCTGAATGAAATGCCTACTTTCCTACATCAGCTCGCAGTATAAAAAAAACAAGCCACGCCCACTGTTTTCTCATTTAATATTCAGTTTCTCTAGGAACTACGTCACAATACAAAAAAATGGTCACAACTTAAATTATGTCAACGTTTACTCACCCTTTACTCATTTCAAACCATTATGAGCTTCTTTCTTCTGTTGAACACAAAAGAAGATATTCTGAAGAAAGTGGAAAACCGGTAACCATTGACTTCCATTTGTTTTTTCCTACTATGAGATTCAATGGTTACCGGTTTTCAGCTTTCTTTAAAATATTTTTTGTTTTGAACATACTCATAATAGTTTACAACCATTTGAGGGTGAGTAAATAGTGAGTAAATGTTCATTTTAGGGTGAACTATCCTTTTAAGGGAATGAGTGGTCTTCGTATTTGTGTCATATTTAGGGATTTGTGTTTGTTTTTGTAGGATGACAGCGTATCTGAGAGCAGTTCTGATGCCGGACTGGGCAGCGACCATGAAAGTGAAACCACCACCATCGGTATGAAACTATGAATTCTTTTAAAAAATGAAAGTTTTTTGGTCGCACTCTATTTTAAAGTATAATTCTAACTTTACTAACTACATTCTAACTACACTAGTACTATTATAACTATGACTAATATATTTTCTACATATTTTTCAAGATACTAGTATTCAGCTTAAAATGCAATTTAAAGGCTGTTTCAGTTGGAAATACATCAACATACTGAAATAAAAGTCTCACAGTTCACGCTGACTTAAATTTTATGTAACAGAAACTAAAATAATGCTGGGTTATATATGAAGTTAATCAAACTTTTAAAGGCACAGTTCTGTCATTATTTACTGACCCTCATTTCTTTCCAATACATGTACTTTGGGATCAAATTTGCGCTTGTTTTGAGTGTTTTCTCACTTCTCTCCATCCTCCAGACATCTCCTTGATCTCCAATGTGATCTTCAAGCATGTTCCTACAGCCAGACTGGTGGAGGATCTCGGTCATGAAATCACATATGTTATACCGTACGAATCTGCCAAAGCCGGAGCGTTTGTGGAGCTTTTCCATGAGATCGACGACCGACTCACAGACCTCAGCATCTCCAGCTATGGCATCTCCGACACCACTCTCGAAGAGGTAAAATAATACTGAAGATCTCATCGTTTAATTCACTTCATTATGTGTAGTAGTTCACCCATCTTGATTCAATTGCAGATTTCTGACAGGCAGATTGGCCAGTTCAGAAAATTATTTATAACTATTAATTATTTTCTGACTTTCAGACTGACTTTTATTTTTCTGAAATTCAGAGTGATCACCTGTTTATTTATTTATTTATTTATTTATTTATTTATCTACTTATTTATGTGTTTATTCATTAATAATTTATTTATTAATTTATTAATTTATTTGTGTTTATTAATTAATTAATTAATTAATTAATTAATTTATGTTTATTTATTTATTTATTTATCTACTTATTTATGTGTTTATTAATTAATTAATTTATTTATTTATTTGTGTTTATTTATTTATTAATTTATTTATTTATTTATGTATGTATTTATTTATTTATTTAATTAATTATTTATTTATTTATTTGTTTATTAATTAAATAATTCATTTATTTATGTGTTTATTTATTTATTTATTTATGATTATTAATTAATTTATTTATTTATTTATTTATGTGTTTGTTTATTTATTTATTTATTTATGTGTTTATTTATTTATGTGTTTATTTATTTATTTGTGTTTATTAATTAATTAATTTATTTATTTATGTGTTTATTTATTTTAATATTTATTTATTTAATTATTTATTTATACAATTTTTATGATCTTTTTTTGTTTTTTGATTATTTATTTATTTATTTTATTTTTATTTTTTCAATTTATGTATTTTTATTTTTATTTATATATATTTTATAACTAATCTTTATTTTATTTTTATTTTTTACTTTTTATTTATTTTTATCACATTTTTTATTCATTCTCTTCTCTTTCATTTTCCCTCTTTTTATTACTTTATTTTTTTTACATATATATGAATTGTCATCTTTAACTCACTACCATTAACTCCCATATTATGCTTGTTATTTCTTAAATAATTTTCATTCCTTGTCTTCTTAATCCATCCTGTCCACACTAAATATATATATAAATGATTTTAAAATGTGCATTTCATACCCATAACAGTCATACACCAACATCTCTCATAATTACATGTACATTTAATCTCATAATTTGTGCTTTTGTTTTGTTGTTTGTCTTTTTTCTCCTATTTTTAAGGGTTTTTATTTCTTTTTTTTCTCTGTACGTCTTAATTTGTCTCGATTAAAAAGCAAAAGAAAAGAGTGATCACCTAAACATGAGCTATAATGAAATCTGCCCAAACACAAAAGTCTTATTTGCTCAGTTTTTTTTTTAATTTGACGTTGAAAACATTGTGTGTTTTAGACGAAAGATTATGTTTGTAACATTTGTAGATTTTCACTGCAAAAAAATCCATAATGCATAAAGCTATTGCATAAAATCAGTGCATAAATACATAATATCTTAGGTTTTTCATCTGTACTGTGTCTTCAGAGCCACATTTATTGCTTAATTTACACGTTTTACGTCTATAAAATTATTTCCATTCACTTGGCATCCAAATCTAGTACAGAAATCATCTTGAATAAAGCAACACTGATCACACATTTAAAGCAAGAACTATCAAATTCAGAGTTTTTTATCCCTGCTCTATTGTAATTTCATGCAAGAATGTGAATAAAATTATTTTTTTTTTGTCTTTTTTTTATCAGATTTTCCTGAAAGTGGCCGAAGACTGTGGTGTGGATGCTGAAACGTCAGGTAAAATCAATGCTTTTGCTCTCAGGTAAACATTTACCTGCTGTGTCTTTGGAAACTCCTGCTTTACTGTGTTTTTCTCTGTATCTTGTGTGTCAGATGGGACTCTGCCTGCACGCAGGAACCGCAGACATGCATTCGGGGACCATCAGAGCTGCTTGAAGTCTTTCACTGAAGATGACTTTGACTTCAACGACTCTGAAGGTGATCCAGGTACACTCTCAATCCATCCCTTCATCTCTTAATCTTATCTGATATTTATAGTTTGAGCTCTGAACCGTCATCGTATGCGATAAAAGTCAGTGCTGATACTAAATATTAAACATTTCAGTATTTTGGTCATTTGTATCTGTTATTTTAGTATTTGTAATGTAGTGTTTACAGTTTTTCTCAGTCGCTTTGGTGCATTTCTCACAACACTATTTATATTTGCACAACAGTTAATGCATTTCTCAAAACAATTAGTACAAACTGCAAAACCTAGTTGATAACCTGCAAAAGTGTGTCACTTGCTCAAAATGGATAACTCATTCCTCAAAAGCAAGTATTGATGTCAATGAAAGTGTCAGTGTCATCAATATGAAAAGTCCTAACACCATTGTTTATGAACAAGATAGTCATATGGCTTTGTCATGTTTTCATTATGACAGTTTACTCTGTAAATTTTTTCCAACGCTAAAAAGTCAGATTTTGGTGACACATCCTGAAAATGCTCAAGACAGCACTATATACTATTTGCACAGCCATTTGAAAACTACAGTAAAGTTAGACATCACTCCATTTAGTGAGGTATCTGAGTACAAGACACTGAATATGTATGTTTCACATTTTTACTGCATATATTTATAATTTGTTTTCATTTAAAAGTTACGTTTAAAATTTAAACATTTTAATTTGAGTTATTTTGTAGTGTGTATTCTTGTTTTTATTAGGTGTCAGGGTAATGCAATTTATTTATTAGTTTTCAAGTTTAAATAGATAGATAGATAGATAGATAGATAGATAGATAGATAGATAGATA
>CAIGQV010019186.1:3609402-3654015 GCA_903798115.1 Danio jaintianensis | reverse complement strand
GATAGATAGATAGATAGATAGATAGATAGATAGATAGATAGATAGATAGATAGATAGATAGATAGATAGATAGATAGATAGATAGATAGATAGATGCTATATGTATGCTCCACTAGCTATTCACACCGACTACACATCCCATCATTCTTTGCACATCACAGCTGAAACAATTTACCAATGCAGCACATTACATGACACAAAACAATATCCCACAATCAAGGTGTGTGAGGTGCTTAAAGTGTGTCGTGTAATGTGATGTCATTGTAATCAGTGGTTAACATAATTGTATTATAATTATTTATTATAAGATCATTAAAAAAAAAAAAAAAAAAAAGCTTTATTATTGTCATATATAATGTTACCTAATATAATCTTGCTTGTTCTGCAGGTGTATAAGAGGAAGCAGAAGCCAGCTGTAGACAGACTGTGTGTGGGAATCCCACCTGGAGAGGTGAGCTCATCTATCTCTCTTTATTAGTAAACAATATATATATTTCAGATTAGTTGGAGTGTACGTTTATAATAAGCAAATGAAGAGTTTTGATGACATTATGTTCCTTCATCAGTGTTTTGGGTTGCTGGGTGTGAATGGAGCCGGAAAGACAAGCACCTTCAAAATGCTGACCGGAGACTCTGTTGTCACCAGCGGAGAGGCCTACTTAGCAGGAAACAGGTAAAGAAATAAAAAACAGCATGCTATACCTTTAGATAACAGTGTATACCTGAACTTTTAAAGGTCTTAAAGGTCCCATGAAGTGTTTTGAAATGTGCAGTTTTTTTATCCGATGTTTGATGCAATCTCAAAAACTGAAACATGAAGAGAGTTTGCTGTAAATGTAATGGTTCAAAATGTGTGTTTTAGTGCTTCCTTTTAACTCTCCGTCTTGTTTCCCGCAGCGTGCTGACGGAGATTGATGAAGTGCATCAGAATATGGGCTACTGCCCGCAGTTTGATGCCATCAGTGACCTGCTGACAGGCAGAGAGCATCTGGAGTTTTATGCCATCCTGCGTGGCGTCCCAGAGAAAGAAGTGTGCAAGGTTAGTTTTCAGCTCTGCTTTAGATGCAACGTTTGACTGCTACTGGTTATTTTTTATGACTAATGACAATTGATCTTATTGGCTGTGTTGTATTTGTCACAGGTTGCGGATTGGGGCATTCGCAAACTGGGCCTGATGAAGTATGTGGACAAAGCAGCAGGAAGCTACAGCGGAGGAAACATGAGGAAGCTTTCCACCGCCATGGCGCTCATTGGAGGACCGCCGGTGGTGTTCTTGGTGAGTGAAATGATAATAAACTGCACAGATTTGGGAGAGTTTAAGCTAGTGGTCTACAAAATGCCTTTGTATTGATAGGCCATGGAGAGCAGGAAAAATATACTATATACACATGCAGCTGTACATAGCAATATACAGGGAGTGCAGAATTATTAGGGAAGTTTTATTTTTGAGGATTAATTTTATTATTGAACAACCATGTTCTCAATGAACCCAAAAAACTCATTAATATCAAAGCTGAATATTTTTGGAAGTAGTTTTTAGTTTTAGCTATTTTAGGAGGATATCTGTGTGTGCAGGTGACTATTACTGTGCATAATTATTAGGCAACTTAACAAAAAACAAATATATACCCATTTCAATTATTTATTTTCACCAGTGAAACCAATATAACATCTCAACATTCACAAATATACATTTCTGACATTCAAAAACAAAACAAAAACAAATCAGTGACCAATATAGCCACCTTTCTTTGCAAGGACACTCAAAAGCCTGCCATCCATGGATTCTGTCAGTGTTTTGATCTGTTCACCGTCAACATTGCGTGCAGCAGCAACCACAGCCTCCCAGACACTGTTCAGAGGTGTACTGTTTTCCCTCCTTGTAAATCTCACATTTGATGATGGACCACAGGTTCTCTATGGGGTTCAGATCAGGTGAACAAGGAGGCCATGTCATTAGTTTTTCTTCTTTTAGACCCTTTCTTGCCAGCCACGCTGTGGAGTACTTGGACGCATGTGATGGAGCATTGTCCTGCATGAAAATCATGTTTTTCTTGAAGGATGCAGACTTCTTCCTGTACCACTGCTTGAAGAAGGTGTCTTCCAGAAACTGGCAGTAGGACTGGGAGTTGAGCTTGACCCCATCCTCAACCCGAAAAGGCCCCACAAGCTCATCTTTGATGATACCAGCCCAAACCAGTACTCCACCTCCACCTTGCTGGCGTCTCAGTCGGACTGGAGCTCTCTGCCCTTTACCGATCCAGCCACGAGCCCATCCATCTGGCCCATCAAGACTCACTCTCATTTCATCAGTCCATAAAACCTTAGAAAAATCAGTCTTCAGATATTTCTTGGCCCAGTCTTGACGTTTCAGCTTGTGTGTCTTGTTCAGTGGTGGTCGTTTTTCAGCCTTTCTTACCTTGGCCATGTCTCTATTATTGCACACCTTGTGCTTTTGGGCACTCTAGTGATGTTGCAGCTCTGAAATATGGCAAAACTGGTGGCAAGTGGCATCTTGGCAGCTGCACGCTTGACTTTTCTCAGTTCATGGGCAGTTATTTTGCGCCTTGGTTTTTCCACACGCATCTTGCGACCCTGTTGACTATTTTGAATGAAACGCTTGATTGTTCTATGATCACGCTTCAGAAGCTTGGCAATTTTAAGAGTGCTGCATCCCTCTGCAAGATATCTAACTATTTTTGACTTTTCGGAGCCTGTCAAGTCCTTCTTTTGACCCATTTTGCCAAAGGAAAGGCAGTTGCCTAATAATTATGCACACCTGATATAGGGTGTAGATGTCATTAGACCACACCCCTTCTCATTACAGAGATGCACATCACCTAATATGCTTAATTGGTAGTAGGCTTTCGAGCCTATACAGCTTGGAGTAAGACAACATGCATAAAGAGGATGATGTGGTCAAAATACTCATTTGCCTAATAATTCTGCACTCCCTGTATAGGTAATATATTTTAGCAAATAAGGAAGAACAAATATACATATATAATAAGCTGCATTTATATATATTTATATATAAGCTGCATTTTATTAACTGTTAAAATGTAAAGAATAATCTAAATACAAAATACAAAATCAACTACACAGTTTTGCATACTTAGTAAAATATAGAAAATATACTGTAGCAAATAAGGAAAAACTAAATAAAAACAGCCTTTTATTAAGCTACATTTTAAAAAAATATTCTAAATACAAAAGCAACAACACGCTAATGCATACTTAGCAAAATATAGCAAATATAATGTAGCAAATAAGGAAAAGCTATAAAAAAGCTGCATTTTATTAACAGGTAAAAAAATTATCAAAATACAGATGCAGCTACACAAAAAATATAGTAAATATAGTGTAGCAAATAAGGAAAAATTAAATAAAATCATTTAAATAAAATTAAATAAAATTAAAATTAAATTATTTTATTATTCATTCATTCATTCATTTTCTTTTCGGCTTAGTCCCTTTATTAATCCGGGGTCGCCACAGCGGAATGAACCGCCTTTATTATTATTATTATTATTATTATTATATTATTAAATATTATTATAAATTATAATTTAACAATAAAATTGTTAAAAGATTTTAAACTGTTTACAAAATAAAGCAAAACATTATCAACATGACAAGGAGCTTGTGCACAGGTATTAAAATATTGCAAAATAAATAAAAGCCATGTATAATCAAAGAAAAGTACATAATATGAACATTTCATACAAAAAAAAACAATGTAAATTCTATGCAAACTACATAATACCACCCTTAAGAAAATATAAATGTAATCAATTGTGCATAGTTGACAAAGCATAGAAAGTAAAAAAGCTAAATATTATCAACATTTAAAGACAAGGACGAAATACACTTGTTGTTCACATAAAAGCATCAGGTTGTACAAAACATGCATAGTTAACAGAGTACAAAACTGCAACACTAAACCACCAAAATATATCTTCATACTCACAAATCTGCATATGGGTGTATTTAGGTCACCTCCATTTCATGAAAAGATCTTGTGACACTTGCTCCAGTTTAGTTCAGAGCAGTTGTGTAACAGTCCTCCAGTTGACGGCCTGCCAGACCTCTCTTTCCCAGAACAAAAGCAAAATAAAAATCCCACACGGCGTTTAGCTCTTGCCACATTTTTAATACGGCGTGAAGTGTTTAATTCTCAGAGGAGCAGGCTTGTGTTGACCAGTTGAGCAGAGGCAGCGCAGACTCCAGGATCATGATCACGCTTTTCCCACTCTTCATGGTTTTCTGCCTATGTTTTCTGCTCAATCTGTGGGCCACGGTTAACCTGGCTGTTCTTGTGGTTACAGGACGAACCCACCACTGGGATGGACCCCAAAGCACGGCGAGCCCTGTGGAACTGCATCCTCAGCATCATTAAAGAGGGACGCTCCGTCGTGCTGACCTCACACAGGTGAGATGGAAACATACAAAATTATGAGCCCTCCTATCCAATATTTATTCTTTTTGTGATGTTTAACAGATTTTCACAGTATTTCCTATAATATTTTTTCTTCTGGAGAAAGTCTTATTTGTTTTATTTCAGCTAGAATAAAAGCAGTTTTTTATTTTGTTTTAAAACCATTTTAAGGTCATTATTATTAACCCCCTTAAGCAATATTTTCTTTTGGTTTGGCTACTATTCACATCATTCTGTTTTTCTTGTGATTTTTAACTTGACGTTTGCTGTTTTGTTCTGCAGTATGGAGGAGTGTGAAGCTCTCTGCACTCGAATGGCCATCATGGTGAACGGCAGGTTTCGCTGTCTGGGAAGTGTGCAGCATTTAAAGAACAAGTAAGGGGATATTATTGAGTTCAGATGGTGTTTTCTTTTTAGATGATCTAAACATAATATAATGCCAAATAAATCAGCTTGTTAAGTGTGACGTCACGTGAAGCGGCATCCGGCTCCAAGCACTATATCAAACTGGAGACTCAACAAATGGTAATAATAAACGTTTACAAACCGCTGTAATACTTTTAAAAAACACGATCGCAATATATATATCCTTGCCTAATATCCGATGGCCAGAAGTGATCCATTTTTTAGAAATTGTTAAAATATTGGTGTCTGTGCATTTTCATTTAGCTTGTCTACTGTTTTTGTTTTCTACATATATATCAATTTAATGTAGCATGATAAAGCTTATGTCAGATCATTATATTTTTACATTACATTTTGAAATCAGGTGGCACGGTGGCTCAGTGGTTAGCACAATATATATATTTTTGATTGTTTACAGAAGAAACCATCGTTATACAATAGCCGCATTTCTTAATTCTTCATATACAGTACCGCGATCTTAAGCAAAAGACCCCTAGCCTATAGGGTGTTTCATGGAATATCTTAAACTGACCAGTAGCTATGTTTTTTCTTTCCCTTATTTATTTATTTATTTATTTATTTATTTTTTGCCACATGTAGTCGTGCGTGATCAGAAAACTAGTGTAATGGTGGCACACTGTATTTACCAGACTCGGGCAAACTCCGCCTTTGCTTTCATTCCGCCCCAAAGCCCCAGCTGGTTTGCTTTGGCCCAAGGTATTCGGCAGGCTGAAAAAGGCCAGCTCGCTTTGGCCCGATCAGGCCCCAGAAGTTACTGTGGAATGGCCCCGACTCGCACTGGCTCACTCGCTTTAGGCGCAACAGTGGAAATGCGGCTAATGACTTGTCTAATTACCCTAACTTGCCTAATTAACCTAGTTAAGCCTTTAAATGTCACTTTAAGCTGAATAATAGTATCTTGAAAAATATCCAGTAAAATATTATGTACTGTAATAATGGCAAAGATTAAAGAAATCAGTTATCAGAAATGAGTTATTAAAACTATCATGTTTAGAAATGTGAAATTCTTTCCATTAAACAGACATTGGAGAAAAATATATACAGGGGGGCTAATAATTCTGACTTCAGCTGTATTTCATTGTAACAAATTTGGCTAGCCTAGTCTGAATGTACTGACTGAGCGTTTTCTGCTTGTGTTGCAGGTTTGGTGACGGGTACACCATCATCCTGCGGGTGGCGGGGGCCGATCCGCAGCTGGAGCCGGTGATGGAGTTCATCGAGCGGGAGCTGCCGGGCAGTACGCTAAAAGAGAAGCACCGAAACATGCTGCAGTACCAGCTGTCCTCGTCCCTGACCTCCCTCGCTCGCATCTTCAACATCCTCTCCAAGAACAAAGAGCAGCTCCACATCGAGGACTACTCCGTCTCACAGACCACTTTAGACCAAGTAAGAATACCACAGGGCTCTGTTTTCGGCCCCTTGTGTTTTCAGTCATCCCATCTAAATTTGGAGTGTAATCTAGCAGCAAAGTATAAATATTGGATTGACAAAATGCATATTAAAAGATCAGTTCACCCAAAAATTAACATTTACTCGCCATTTACTTTAAATGCATAACTGACATTATGAATTACTTTTTTTTTTTTTTGAACACAAACAACATATTCTGAAAATATTGGGAAAAAAGCAGCAGTTGACATCTATAGAAGGACAAAAATATTATGAAAGTCAATGGCTGTTTTTTCCAAGATTCTTCAGTATGTCTTCCTTTGTGTTCAACAGAAGAAAGAAACTCAAACAGGTTTCTGACAAGTGGAAATTCTGAGGAAATTCTATCTTTTTTTTACTATTTATTTTTGTGTGAACTGTCCCTTAAATACTATGTGTACATACACGGGGCCTGAAATTGTTTTATGGGATTTTTCAGTGACATTCAGATTTAGATGTCAAATAGTTTGCAATGCATGAATTGCTGGAAATACTGAAAAAAATAATGTTGTTTTGAGTTATTTTGGAAAGAAATTTATGTTTTTATTCACCAAGAATCCATTTATCAAATGTGACGGTTAAGAAATTTATGTTACAAAAGATTTAATTTGAAATAAATGTTATTTTAAACTAAGCTTAATTTTGTTTTGCAATTAAAAAAATTTTGCAACTGTTTTTAATCATACAAAACTTTTCTTGATCATCAAATCCTCATATTAGAATGATTTCTGAAAGATAATGTGACTAAAAACTCAATGATGCTGAAAATCACAGGAATAAATTACAGTTTGCTTCACATTAAAACAGAAAACTGTTATGTGAAATTGTAATTATATTTCACAATCTTATGGTTTTACTGTATTTTTGATCAAATAAATGCAGCCTTGGTGAGCCAAACACAAAAACCCCTAAACAGCTTGAATGCAGTGGTTAGAACTGTCGCCTCACAGCAAGAAGGTTGCTGGTCCTGGCTGGGCCAGTTGGCATTTCTGTGTGGAGTTTGCATGTTCTCACTGTGTTGGCGTCCAAACACATGCGCTATAGGTGAATTGAATAAAATAAATTGGCTGTAGTGTATGAGTGTGTCAGTGTATTGGTGTTTCCCAGTACTGGGTTGCAGGTGGAAGGGCATTTACTGCATAAAACATATGCCGGAATAGTTGCCGATTCATTCCGCTGTGGCGACCCCTGATAAATAAGAGACTAAGCCGAAGGAAAATGAATGAATAAATGAAAATGTGATATTATTTGAAGAAAAGGAAAATGGAAACGTTTTTTGTAAAGCTGCTTCGGAACTATAATTATTGTGAAAAGCGCTATACAAATTAAATTAAATTGAAAAAAAAATGCAGGAATGCAATTCATTGTGATTTATTGCCTCTTTCTGTCTGTTCATTTCAGGTTTTTGTCAATTTTGCCAAGGACCAAAGTGACGAGGACCACTTAAAAGACATTTCCAATAACAAAAATGATGCCGTTGTGGACATTTCGAAACTGAACGCCTTCCTCACAGACGAGAAGGCCAAAGAGACAGTGGTGTGATCCGGATACAAAAACACACCTTCACGGGACTAGTGTGTCATTTTTTGTACTACTTTTTAGTTTATTGTTGTATTTCAGCAGTGTGTTTGTGTGCCCGGAAATGGGCGCTGGACCTAAAAAACACACTACTGAAACAAACCAATGCAAATCAATGCAAAAAAAGGAAGATTGGAGTAAAACACTGAGGAAAGTCGAGCCTGGCGCTCATCACTCCCTCACGGTGAACTCAATGAAACTTGAAGCTTTTCGCTCCACAATCGGTGAATGTTCAATCGACGAAAGACGTCCGCGGAGTTTCTATCGAGAATCAACGAAAATCAACGAAATACTGCCAATGAGATCCAGTTCAGGGCCGAAGTTCATCTCCTCATCTAACGCAGGCTTCAAAACATTTAGCATCTCAGCAACAATTCTTCTACGTTATTTTTTTTTAGATATATGCATTTTGAAACTATACTCAAGTGATTTGTTTTCCGATGTGCAATGTTTCACTATTGTTGTCAAGTGTTTTGAAAGTGTGGTGCCTTGAAACAACACTCCGCTAATGGACAGCAGCCGTGGAGCGCACACTCTCAGTGGGGTTTTTGGTCTTTTAATTAACGTCTACTGTGACGACGGAGCGGACGACTTTCGGAGTTTATTGCATGCTTTACATGGATGCCGTGTTTAGGACGCCATCGTAAGCTCAAGCATGTTGTAGCTTCATTACACTGAAGTATTTTTGCGTGGGTATCAACGGATGGTCGCTGACTTTCGGCGGGAATTGTTTTTTTAGTGTGCGAAACAGACAGGACTTCATATCGTGAATCTGTTCAGAAGCAATTCAAGTGTCCGTGCCAAAACCAGGTCAAGTGGTTCAATATTTATAGCGAAATGATCGTATTATCGAGCAGTGTTGAATATTTTTTGTTGTCGTGAACTAAAACGAGTTTCATTGTACGGTAAGGCCTGGAGAGGCATCCGTAGGCCTCTGATACAGATTTAAAGGGACAGTACACAAAAAAAAGGTAATTCTGCCATCATTTACTTTCTATTGAAGATATTTTGAAGAATGTCACTCATTAACTTTCATAGTAATTGTAGGTGCCTATAATTAGATTGTTAGTTCTGACGCGTTTGTTCCTTGAACAGTTCGATAATAAAATGAAATGTCCGTAACTTTGAAAAGAAAGTTGGATTATCCAATCCATTTATTGTCCATTTAGTCAAAAGTAAAAAAGTAAACATCAAAATTAGGGATGGCTGACGTGAAACTGATGTTTTGACACAGTGTCGAGATCCTGAAGCGCAAGTGTTCCGAAACACTGCATCGAAGCAAGATCTGAAACACCCAGGTCACGTGACTAAGGTGATTCGAAACACACAGGTCACGTGACTAAGGTGATTCGAAACACACAGGTCACGTGACTAAAGCGATTCAAAGCATCGGTCATCGGAGACCTGGCGAATCTGCATTTGACTTACAGGGTCGGAAAAAACCTCATGTAGCCTAGCCCTAGTGGACTGTGCTGCAAATGTCTCGAGTTCGAATCCCGACCCGTATAAATACTCTGAAATTATGACTTGATGTATATTAATAATGTTAACTTTTTATGACCAAAACAAGACATTTATTCACAAAGTGTTCATTCAGATGTCAGACCAATGTTAAAACAAAACACGTTATAAGAACAGAGCATTTAATAACTAACATCTATAGCTGCATCATCCTAGATTCGAACCCATTATCTGAGCATGCTAGTCTGGAACTCTCACGCTTCACTAAATTACTTGAAACCTCAACTCTACAACGTAGGGTATAATACTTCAATTTGCTTAACTGTTTTTTTGCTGAAGCTGTTCCAGAGCAATACATAAAAATGACCACTAGGTGTCACTGTAGAGATGGGTTTCGAAACGTTTTGGAGCTTCGAGACATTTGCTTCAACTGTTTCAGTGTTTCATGAAGCCTCGCTTTGCCCACTACTAATCAAAATAAACATACTCATACCCATACTCAAGTCCATCACGGTCAAAAAGTAGGTCAAACTCGCTAGGAGAGCATAAACACATTATACACCCTCTAGTGGTGTGAAAGAAAATTACAACCCAAAAAATGGCTCCTAACAGTAATTATTTTTTCCACTATCGTAGTCAATGGATGTCAGCGACCAGCATTCTTCAAAATATCTTCTTTTTTTCCCAACAGAATAAAGAAACCACTCGAGAGTAAATGATGAGGTCTTTTTTTGTGTTTGTGAACTGTCCTTTTAGTAACTCAGGATGTGCCTCTTTATCCTGTGTAAATGGTTTGTTTGGGTTTATTTGACCACTTTTACCATCGTGACCAGTGCTCTCTACAGTACCGTTGTCAATCGCCTACAGCAAGAAGTGACCAAACGCAATGAGGTGCTACTGATTGAGTTGATTTTCCAAATCCTTGAGGTGCTGTTTAGTCAAACACCTTCAGAAATTAGACAACAATACCTTAATGCACATTTAACGATGTGGAAGAAGAAAAGAAGAAGAAGAAATATAAATAGTATTGTCTTTGGTCCAAATCTGAAGCACTTTATAGCAATGTTAAACTGCTCTTGACGGTCATCATTCACAAACGGGATGTTTTGTGTTTAACGAAAGATTAATAGGCTATTTTTAAATGTCCCGCCATGGCCATTATTTTCTGTGTTACAATGTATGTGTTTACATTTTAAATATTAAAAAACTATTTCAGTCATTCTGGTGTGATTGTTCTGTTTCATCAATGTGACATTTCAGAATTGAGTGTTTAATTAGTTTAATTAATTAAGTAATAAATAAATAAGAGTAAAATAATGTTTTTTAGGGGGGAAAAAATGCTAATTTGCCTGAAAGTTTGCTTGTTTATGCACTTAAATACATTTTAAGTGCATTTAGCCCTTAAAATGTATTTCAAATGGATCTTTTTAGCCCTTTATCGGATGAGGAACCGTATAAGAACATTCATTCATTCATTTTCTTTTCGGCTTAGTCCCTTTATTAATCTGGGGTCGCCACAGCTGAATGAACCGCCAACTTATCCAGCATATGCAGCGGATGCCCTTCCAGCTGCAACCCATCACTGGGAAACATCCATACACACTCATACGCTATGGACAATTTAGCTTACCCAATTCACCTATACCACATGTTTTTGGACTTGTGGGGGAAACCGGAGCACCCGGAGGAAACCCACGCGAACACGGGGAGAACATGCATTCTCCACACAGAAACACCAACTGACCCAGCTGAGGCGAACGTGCTACCCACTGCGCCACCGTGACGCCCATATAAGAACAGACATTCATTATTTATTTATTTTTATAACTTTTGAAGTCAATGTTCAAAAGTCTTTTAATAACCACCAGTAAATCTCCAGGGTTTTCCTGATGAGTATTTCAACAATGAGTGGCCTATAAAGAGTTAAACAACTGGTTAAAGCTGTGAGAAATGTGAAAGGCTAAAATCTATCAGTGAATGTTGAAGTGAAATTGAGTTTAATGTAGATTAAAGTATCCATTAAATACTGCTTTGTTCATTGATTCATGTAGAATTTTATATTAGCTTTCCAAAACCCACCATATAAACAATTTCAGCGAATTGTGTTATTAACAGTCAGTTTAGCTGTTAGCTGTCCCAAACAGGGACCGTTTGGCTAAAAATGAAAACTGTCATCACTCGTCTTCCACTCATTCAAAACATTAGTTTTTTTTTCCTGTTGAACACAGATATGTTGGGGAAAAGCTGTATAAATCGTCCTACTATGAATGTCAATGGATGATTTTGTTCACGATTTTTCAGAAAATCTTGTTTTGTGCTCAACAGAAATACATTTATAGCCGTTTACAACCAATCGAGTGTGAAAAAATGCTGAGGAAATTTTAGTTTTAGGTGAACTTGTTACTCTATTCGACAAAATGAATGAATTACCCAACTTTAAACCCGGTTTCCAAGTACTGATAAGCCTTGTCCAGTGGGGATGTAGCTCAGTGGTAGAGCGCATGCTTTGCATGTATGAGGCCCCGGGTTCAATACCCAGCATCTCCACTTTAGTTTCTCGGACTGATGGTTTATCTTGAATACTTTGTAATTCCCATTATAAAGGAAACCGTAAACACAGCCGCATGTGACTGAACTTATCATTAATAACACTACAGTATTATCCACCTACGATGTGACATAAAATTTCACATTTTCACATGTGACATTTCAAACATAAAGTATGTGTATTGCACCTCCTCAAGGCCATAAAATGGTAAAACATATCCTTTCAGACATGCATTATGAGAGTTACTGTTTGTTTAAGGGTCTGTGGTTCCAACCAACATAATTTGTTGGCTGGTAATGTTTTTTCGGGTGTGTGGACCACCAGCATTATTTTTCCACCTTGTATATATTCATTCATTCATTTTCTTTTCGGCTTAGTCCCTTTATTAATCTGGGGTCGCCACAGCGGAATGAACCGCCAACTTATCCAGCATATGTTTTACGCAGCGGATGCCCTTCCAGCCACAACCCATCTCTGGGAAACATCCATACACACCCATTCACACACATACACTACTGACAATTTAGCTTACCCAATTTTACCTATACCGCATGTCTTTGGACTTGTGGGGGAAACCGGAGCACCCGGAGGAAACCCACGCCAACCCTTGTATATATTTAAAATAAAAATGTAAAAAATATATAGCTCCCATTTGCCAAAGGCAGCTTCCAGAATCTCTCTCAGTTCAGTGCTGGATTCAGCTAAAAACTGTGGATTGTGAGCCACAACCTGTAAGTATTTTTATTTGCTAAAATTGATCAACTACATGCACAGTTTCTAGCATTAACAGTATGTTGTAGCGAGGACGTAAACAAGCTTGAAAACAACGGGAAATGCTGTTTGGCACCGCTAACAATTTAGCTACAAATTCATATTTATCAGTCAAACCGCTGTAAACACACACAACCTTCAGCAGCGCTGCAGTGTCTCTCTATGCGGACGCTTTCCGTGCGTTGAACATCTCAAATAACAAACTCGCAAAAGATATGAGAACGAGGTGGTGACGTGGAGCCAATCCGCGAATCACAGCACATTATGTTAGCTGACCAATCAGAGCCTCTTGAGGACGGGCCTTTCGGAGGAACTAGGAAACATGACAGTCGTTTTCATGTTAGCTGAGTAGCTGTATATAATCAAAGTAAGATATATGAAAAAATAACGTGATTTTCTACAAATGAAGCATGAGCACATATTGCTTTGCATCTTATAAACACAACCAAGCCTTAAAATTACATTCTGGACCACCCCTTTAAAGACTCTGTAATTCCCGTTATACAGAAAAACGTGACTGAACTTATCATTAAAAAGACACTACAGTATTATCCACCGGTGACCAAAGATTTCAAGCATAAAGTGTGTACATTGCACTACCTCAAGGCCATAAAACGGTGGCTGGCGTTAATTTTTCCTGCACTATTTCGTTCTTTTTGACAGATTGTGCTAAAGACACAGGAAATTAGCTCATCTTATGTACACATTACACATATTGTCCACATATTCTGACATATTATCAATCTGTGTTTACCGTTTTGTTATGCAAATAAAATAAACATTAAATTTATTTAATTAATTGCTGTGCTATCATTTACATTTACATTTAGTCATTTAGCTGACGCTTTTATCCAAAGCGACTTACAATTGAGGTTCACAAAAGAAGCAATCAGTACAAGAGGAAACAAAGCATACATAAGTGAAATCGGACTAGTCTTGAGTAGGTAAAAGGCAATATACGAGCTAAGTGCAGTCAAGGTTTTCTTTATTTATTTATTTTTATTAGTGGGTCAGGTGTAGACGGAAGAGATGAGTTTTAAGACGATTTTTAAAGATGGACACAGAGTCTGCCAAGCGTGTTGTAAGAGGCAGATCGTTCCACCATCGTGGGACCGATTCAGAGAAGGTGCGAGAGAGTGATTTCTTACCTTTTTGGGACGGCACCATGAGACGACGCTCGTTAGCAGAGCGCAGTGGTCTGGAGGGTAAATATGTCTGTATTAGTGAGTGAAGGTAGGCGGGTGCTAAACCTGTGGTGGTCTTGTAGTATATGAGCAGAGCTTTGAATTCGATGCGGGCGGCTATAGGGAGTCGATGTAACCTGACAAAGAGGGGTGTTACATGCGCTCTTTTCGGTTCATTGAAGACTATTAGGAAACTATCAGGAAAATGTTGGGTCTAATGATCCCGTTTGAACCTGAAAATTTCCTTTTTTATAAAACAGTTAAAACTTCAAGAATTGTCTGGTATTAACAAATCAGATTTTTGAAAATGTGTCAGAATTAATTAATTTTTTTATTAAATTTTTTTTAAAGTCTGTGGTTCCAACCAACTTTATTTGATTGCTAGTAATATTTTACGGGTGTGTGGACCACCGGCATTGTTTTTCTCATTACTTTCCAGCGGGGATGTAGCTCAGTGGTAGAGCGCATGCTTTGCATGTATGAGGCCCCGGGTTCAATCCCCGGTATCTCCACTTTATTCTATTTCACAACTGATTTGTCTTGCAAATTTATTTAAACTGTACCCAAAACAATCATTAAAATCTCTGTGACGCTTAGAAATTACGGTTTCAAGCTGAAAGCTCAATCGTTTGTGAAGCTCTGCACAAGAACTTCCATATTGAAGCCATAAAATGGTCGCGGACCATTGATTGTTCTCTCCGCCAGATGGTGCTAAAGTCAAAGAAAACGAGCCCACTCACGGAAACGAATCGGTTCATTCGCTCGGTTCGTGTTAATGAATCTCTTCAAAGGCTCGATTCACCAACGTTTTCGCGGCATTTTTAAGAATTTAATAGCTACATTAAATTATACTGTCCACTATAACACCAAGTTCATGTTTTATACGACATCCCCTATTGTTGAATGTGACTTAGAAAAAACAAGTTTAATTCTTTTTAATTTACAAATCACCAAATTAATTCGCATGTTTGTCTTTTACGATCTCAGCTTTAGTTCACGGTTGCGAAAAAATAGTACTCCTATGTTTGTCATTCATTTGATTCATGGTGAATCATATTAACTGAATCATTTCAAAGGAATCGTATTCCAAAGAGCCGAATATGTTTCGCGAATCAAACCTGACCAATTCAATGACACTACTAGAATATCACACGCGTGTGCGGTGTGCCTGATCTGAAATTAATCTCCCATCAGGTATGAACAGTCGGACTTTTTCAACTCTTGATAATGAATATCTGGAGGGTGAAATATTCGCAGACATTTCGATGCTCTCCGGCGTGACAGAGGAAAAGGAGGAGCAGAAACGAGCAGCTCCGCCTTCACATTATCGCGGAGTTCTCAAAGGAGAATTACAGCACCGCAGATCCTGAAAAAACACGTCTTCATTATCCATTTACTGACATTAGTGGCTTCGGTCTGCTTTATATTCCCGCGTGGCTGCTGTAGCGGACGCGTGTTTGTTTACGACGCCATTTTTAAAGTATCTATTTACCGCAACTTTTCCACTCATTCCTCCGAAACAGCAGCAGGACAACTGGCGACTCCCTGATTTTGACTCCCAGTTTTTTTTAGATGTGTTTGTGGTTCTCATCAGCTCAGGAATTATGGGATGCTGCGGCAGCACACAGGTAAGAAACAATAAACACAACACGGTGGAAATGCCTGCAGATTCACAGATGGAAACTTTTTTTTACACTCAAACAAGCGCGTGCAGAGTGTAAACGTAAGATTAAACTCTCATAATGCGATCTTTCACATGCAATTAAGAGTCTTTTACATTGAGGTTTGTTACAGAGAATGTTTGCGCATTTCTATGAGGTATCTCAAAATGCATATAACCTAAAATATTACAAAAACGAGGGTCAGGGTTTTGTTTGTCAACAGTGTGAAGCTCATTTCCGGGTTTACCGAAAACGAGGCCAGGTGTGAGACGCTCCTATTCATTTACTACCACGCTTTATGCTTTTAAAACATCCTTTTAAAGTGATAGTTCATCCGAAAATGATGTTTTACTCACTCTCAAGTGGTTATAAACCGTTATGAGTTTATTTCTTCTGTTGAACACAAAAGAAGATATTTCGAAGAATGCTGAAAACTGATATTCATCGACTTCCATAGTAGGAAAAACATACTATGGAAGTCAATGGTTACAGGTTTCCAGCTTTCTTGGAAGGATCTTCTTTTGTGTCTCAAAAACTCAAACAGTTTTGGAAGAAGTTAAGGGTGAGTAAACGATGAAGAAATGTTCATTTTTGGGGGAACTATCCCTTTAAGGATCACAGTGCAGCTCTATATTACTCTTAGTCCCTTATTTATCAGGGGTCGCCACAGTGGAATGAACCACCAATTACTCTGGCATATGTGTTATATGTGGATATATGCACCCTTCCATCCGCATCTGTATTACTCATTGGTTTTAATTATCGTTATTAATTATTTATTTATACTTTGCCAAACCTTTTAAACTACTAGATTTTTTATCTACTTGTCTCCAAGACGTTTTAATAACTTAACAAAGTGTATTCAAATGTTGTATGATCGCTTATTATTTTATGTATTTAAAGTATGTGCAGATCAAAACTTTGTTTTGGAAAAATGTTAAAGTTATCCATAATTTATATTTATTTTCTCAGCATTTAATTACCTCCAAGTGCATCTAAACTTTTACAAGTTCCTTTTTATTTATTTTTTTAAACACAAAAGAAGATGTTTTGAAGAATGTTGGAAACCAGTAGCTATTGACATTTAATAATTAGAGAAAAATAGTATGACAATTAGCAAAGTATAAAGATTTAAAATGACAATGGCTGAATATTGAACATAAATGGCTGCTATAGACCATTTTGAGGGATGTAAACAATAACAATGGTCCTAATGTATTTCCTGTATTATATTTTGAATGTCCATAGTTTCCAAGACTCCAAAAAGGTCCATATATTGATAAATAATGTCATGGCAGCTGCTTTAACATTAAGATATGATTAAATTACCTTTTGTTACTGTTATGAAATAGTTTGGTAGCAAGCAGGAAATGTTCATGGGCCAGTGACACCGCCACATTGAAATGCTCTATATCTGTCTTTAAGTCTGCTTAAAGAGATATCATTTTTCTCTGTCTTTTAATACTCTTTAATTACTGGTTCTGTTATTACTCTTGTTGACTTGAATAATAGTCCTATTTGCTTTCTACCTTTTAGTTCTCATTCTCTGCTTTCTAGAGATTAAAATGTGCAATATAAATGTGCTTTAAATTGTCAGTTAATGAGAATTGTGGGGCCAAACTGTGATCTTTAATTTAAATCAAGTGTTTTATCATCTTGTCATTGACTCCTGCGGCGCAACAGAACGAACGGGACTGGAAGCCTTTAGAGCAGAGAAAGTGCACAGATATACCATGGCTGCTGCTCTTCATCCTCTTCAATATCGGCATGGTAAGAGAACAGATCATCATCAGTGGCTTTAATGAAGGGGAAATAAAGCTAAATAATGCCTATACTTACAAATACAATTACAAACATAAGACAAATAGCTTAGCATTGTACTGCTTGTGGTGATCATCGTGAGCTTGTGTTTGTATGGCAGCTCTGCATCTGTGGTTTCGCCATTGCGACAGGAGCTGCTACCAGACTTATATCAGGGTACGACAGCTATGGCAACACCTGCGGCCAGAAAAACGGCAAAATCCCAGGCATCGAGCACAGCGGACTGGACCACAGCAACCGAAAGTGAGTCAAAACAAGCAGTGAGCAGCCATAGGATGGTATCAAGTAAAAAAAAATACTTGCTGCAATATTTGCTGAAGCTTTTAATCAGAATTTTTTAAAAATAATTTGAAACTGTTATCTACAATCTAAAATAATGGTACAATACCGTGATGAGGATGTTAGAGAGCTTTTTTGTACTTTTTAGTGACTAATACGTACACTTTAGGTACTAATATCAAAGTCCCTTAAAGGCAAGTCATTTCACTCGGTGGCCATCTTTGAAATGCCTCTCGGGCATATTAGGAATCATCAATAAAATTAAACAAAACCTGTCTCTTTAGTTTCATTTCTAAATGTTCGAATCACACAAAATCTGCAGAAACTCACGTCTGGTTTGAGCCCCTCCTCTGGAGAATCTTCAGTCTATAGTGATCGATGATTGGCTCTTGTACTAGAAGGCAGGGCTTCATTTGCCATATTGACCATTACGCTTTTAACCCCTTCAAAACTATACGAGTGACGTGACTTGTGTATTCTATAGTCGTTGCTAATATATACTTTTAAGATACCAATTTGGCCCTTTTTGATACAAACATGAACTGTGAAAACTTGTCATCTCAGCTTTAGTACAATTTCTGAGAGTGTATAGACGTGGCCAATATACACAGTAGCCCTATTCGGACAGGACTAGTTTTACTGGGGGACGTTAGAGAAACTTCTGTTTCACAAATGTACACTGTGATTTTAACCCCGTCCGAATCTGCCATGTCTTTTTCTCACACGACCTTTGTAAATATTCCAGAGCAAATTACCTACTGTTTTTCAGCAAACTCGGCGATCCTATGGGAAATCTAATCCCGTCTGAATATGAATGTCTTTTATTGGCGAAAATGTTTTTTCCAAAATGCGTTTTGTTCGATGTAAGCTACCGTACAGTCTCCGGTTTCTCCTTTCTTCACACCATTATTGGATGTAGATGTTTTTGCTACCAATTACATGTTTTTGTTTTTGGTTCTGATTGTACTGTACAAGTTGTGGCAGTAGAAACATGCAATATAGGAAATAAATAAACTAATGTCTAATGCTAATAAATCAATGGCTAATACAACAAACATACACAATTCAGGATAACTTCTCGCTCACAGGTGCTGAATGACCCATTTCTCAATGGTTTTCCTCACAGGTATGTGTTTTTCCTGGACCCCTGCAAAATTGACATTACTAAGAGAAAGATTAAATCTTCGGCTTTATGTGTATCGAAGTGTCCAAACGTTAAGCTGGACACGTATGAGGACCTCACCAAGTTCGCCACAGTTAACGGTGAGCTGAATGAACGTTTGTGTGTGTGTGTGTGTGTGTGTGTGTGTGTGTGTGTGTGTGTGTGTGTGTTTTTGTGACCTATCAGGACAAAAATCTGTATAATGACATAGGTATGACACAGGTATTACAAGAAGGTGGTGAATTATGCAGACCCCCTAGTATTTCGCGATTCCGCAATCGCTGAATCCAACGCAAAATCAACAAAATGTCGCAAATTCTTGGGATCCTGCAAAATTCTTAATTAAACGCAAAATAATCACAAAAATGTAAATAATCTCACAAAACATCCAATTCCAAACCATATAATCAAAATATATTTATTTCAGTTTGCAATTAATTGTTTTACATGATTTATAGACGTTGCATACGCAGCGCACTTGATGTATTTGAGTGTCTCTCAAAAAATGACATCTCACCTGCCCCCTCACAATCATTACATTACATGGGAGGGGGTGCTCCGGTTTCCCCCACAGTCCAAACACATGCGCTATAGGTGAATTGGATGAACTAAATTGGCCATAGTGTATGAGTGTGTATGGGTGTTTCCCAGTACTGGGTTGTGGCTGGAAGGGATTTAACTGTGTAAAACATATGCCGGAATAGTTGGAGGTTCATTCCGCTGTGGCGACGCCTGATAAATAAGGGACTAAGCTGAAGGAAAATGAATGATTTATTTACAATTGGAAATGTACAAAATCTCTTCATGAAACATGATGTTTACTTAATATTCTAATGATTTTTGGCCTAATAGGATAAATCTGATTTTAGCTCATACAGTGTGTTTTTGGCTATTCCCACAAATACACCCAAGCGACTGAAGAGGTCCAGAGTCACAAATGATGATTTATAGCTAATGTTTTGTTGTTTGTAGGATCTGCTTTATGCACCTATGATGTACAGCCTGAGGCTTATTCGTCTAATCCTAATAAAGATGCGAAATGTCCAAAACTTCCTGTTTTTCCAAGGTAGGTTTTCTAAAGCTTGAATTCATTTTAGTTGACTAAAAATAAAAAAATTATTAATTTTAGGGAATAACTGTACTGTTTAGATTTTTGTGGTAAGATAAAAAAAAAAACATATATGTAGTGCTCATCTGTGAGGGGTTTTTCAGTTATGCTCTCTCTTTTAAATTAATATTTTCTGTAGCATACTTAGTCAGTACTAAAGACAAAACTGGAACAAATCTAAGAAAAAAATTAAGATTTCTGTCCAAAAATTAGTACACCCAAATGAATGTGTTTGGGGAAAATATTAAATAAATTTTTAATTAAAACAAAAAAATATATATTATTTTTACAATAATTTTGTAGTTTGTAATTTTTATTATATATATATATATATTTTTTTTGCAGTAACTCATTTGTGTTAAATGTATTATCTTTCTATTCCTAAATATGTTAGCTGACCAAACTTTTAATAAATTTAATTGTATAATAAATCTGTTTTGTTTAAATGCACCAGACATCATTGGCTATATTCACTGAGATATGGATAGGAATATTCATTTTCAAAAGGGGGTCTACTCATTTATGCCGAGCCCTTATATTATTAATTTGGTAATCCGAAATATGTTAAAAAAATAATTAATAATTAAAAAAAAAAAGTTTCCTTTGTGAATATATTTTAAAATGTGTTTTATTCCTACAAACTGAATTTTCAGCATTATTACTCAATTATTACTAATAATTGTAATAATTAATAATAATATTTTTTTATTATTATTACTTGAGTATTATTACTCAAGTTTTCATTGTCACATGATCCTTCAGAAATCAGAGTTCATGCTCAAAAATATTATATTTGTTTTATTTTATAAAGGTCTCTTAAATTTATGCTTTTGTTGTTTTTTTTCTGAATTTCTTTTGGTCAAATAACAAATGCTTTGATTTTGTTGTGATTTAGAAAATATTAGTTATTTAAAAAAATACTTATTTCCTAATTCTTTGTAAGTTAAATGTTAGTATTAGTATTGTGTCTATAAATGAATATGTATGTGTGAAACATTGCACCTGTTGTTTGCAAAAAAAAAAAAAAAACTCTTTGTTTTGTTATAAAAAAATGCTTATATTTTTTCTATATATATATTTTTTTGTCAGTGCGTCTCTGCCGGTGTTTCATCGATGTATGCCGGTCGACATCTCGTGTTTTGCTACGTTTGCGAAGGCCTTCATCACGTTCGTCAGTGATAACAGTGTGCTCCATCGGGTCATTGCTGGAGTCATGATGGCTAAAGAGATCATCATGGGCCTCTGTCTGCTCGCACTCGGTAAACACAGCAACTTTGTTTTATTAATATCCATATTTTATTCACATTATGATACATACATTCATTCATACATACATACATGCATGCATGCATGTAAAACTATATACAAGCAGATGCCATGAAACCGTCCACTTGTACAAAATAATAAAAATCATATATATAAACTTAACTAGAAATCAGTTATACTGTATATGATAGGAATTGTCATTTTCAAATATTTACCAAGTGCTGATATTCCAACACATTTTTAAACATAATTGTTTTACTAACTCATTTCTTTTGTGTTTGCCATGATGACAGTACATAATATTTCACTTGTTATTTTGAAAGATGCTAGTATTCATCTTAAAGTGCCATGTAAAGGCTTAACTAGTTTAATTAGGTTAACTAGGCAAGTTAATGGATAACAGTTTGTTTTGTAGACAATTTAAAAACATATTAGGGGCTAATAATATCGACATTAGCAGTTTTTGCTTCTTTTTTTTTATTCCAGCCAAACTAAAACAAAAAAGACTCTCCAGAATAATAATATTATAGGAAATAATGTGTACTTTTTTTTCTTGCTCTGTTAAACATCATTTAGGAAATGTACTGTATGTTGCCTGATTTTCGTCACTATTATGTTATTTTTATGCTATTATGTTATTATTATTATTATTATTATTATTGTATTATTCAGCTTAATTTTAGTTTGTTTTAGTAATTTGATCCAAATGATCTGTATAGCTTTTATTAAGTTTTATTTGAGTTTGTTTCAATGAATGTAATGTTGTCATTTTATTTGGCAGTTTATTTGTCCATTTAGTTGTTGTTGTTTTTTGTAAAATGTTCTTGTCAAGCTGAAACAGTTTTTCTGTTCATTGCATTTATTTTATATATTTAAAAAATATATAGTCTTTATTAATTTGCATTTGTTAATTAGTTGACAATTTTCAATAAAACTAAATGAGTAGTAAAAATGTTTTGTTGACAAGTAGCTGAAATAAACAAAATGCATTTAAATTATTGTTCCTAGTAGTAATTTTTAAAATGCTTTTATTTAGTAATAACCATATATTAACCATATTAACCATAACCATATATATGCGTTTATATACGGTGTGAAATATGCAGTGTTTTTGTGTGTTCAGTTCTGTCTCTGATCCTGATGGTGGTGATCCGCTATATATCTGTGCTTCTGGTCTGGATTCTCACAGCTGTGGTGGTGATCGGCTCAGTCGGTGAGTCTGAACATAGTCTCACTAGGCATGAGCTGGTATAAGATTCTGACGGTATGATAACCTTGGATAATAATATCATGCTATTGTGATTACTGCTTTAAAATATCTTTTTAAATATCTGGGTAAAAAAAACACACCTTTTTTTCCTGTTGAACACAATATGTTTTATTTTAAGAAACATTTGAATTATTTTGTAACAGAAAACATGTCAGCCTAAATAACAATAAATGATTTACTCTCATAAAAATAAAAACTTATTTCCATAAAAATAAAAACATACATATACCGTGGGAATGGTATAACAGAAGATTTTGGTGGTTTTAAAACCTTGACTTTTCCAAACCATGGTAAACCTTGAAACCGGTTATCGTCCCATGCCTAGTTCTCACATATCCTCAGCTGGGTTCAGTGATATTTAAATAGATGCAAATTTTTGTGCAATATGCGCAAATTTACATTTCAATATATGTACATTTAATTTTAAATTTTGGTGCTATATGCATAAATGTTTCACCTTGCCTCAACACACCTGCAAGGATGTTTCTAGAAAGCCGCGGTCACACTGGACTTTTCTCCTCATAGACTTCCATTCATACGCATGCGAATGCATCAGACCGGAAACGCAAGCTTGTGCGACAAGTTTCGCAGTTCGCTGCATTGGAAAGTTCAAGCTTGGTGAACTCTGACCTGTGAAATCGCATCACATGACTGCGTGAGACCAATCGAAGATCAAAACATGACCTCTCTGGACAGAAATGTAAAACATGGAGCAATCCCTCGCTTTTTTTAATGTCCAATCATCTTGTTTAATCCCGCGCCTTTTCGCAGCATCATACAACAAAATTTTGCTCGCACAAACTCTAATGTGACAGCGGCATAAGAGCTTGATTAGCTAGCCCAGGTGTGTCTGATTGGGGTTGGAACTGCTTTAGATGATGATTTTTGTGTGTAAAAAATCTTTCTTTTCTTCACTCTTTAAGTGAGACTCGTGTGTGTTTGTCAGGTGGTTGCGGGATCCTCTGGTGGCTGTATGTGGATCAGGGGAAAGCTCTAAACGCTACGATGCCAGCTCATGACCTGGAGGTTGCCCACGACAACCAGCAGGCCCTGCTCGTCTACGCCATAGGAGCCACCATCTTTACTGTAGGCCTGCAAACACTCACTAGTCTGCTACAGAACTATTCAATTATGTATCTGCAATGTTGTATCGAATGCTGTCAACAAAATGTTATAAAAAAGCATGGGGAAAAACTACTATAAAAAAGTAAAGTGCATCTAAATTAGTAAAGTTAAAATATGAAGAAACCATCAAAGTGTCTGTAAACATGAATCTGCAACAATATTGAACCCTCTAAAGGTACATTTTGTAGAAAACACACAAGCAAATCCCACGAACACAAATACATGTGCGCGCGTGCACACACACACACACAAAAACATACAAACATGCACAAAAAAAGTCAAATACATAAAAAAAATAATAATAATAAATCACAAACAAATGCCCATGCGGACAAATCACACAAATTCATAACCTTTTTTTATTAAAGATTTTAGCTTCTTTATTAACTTTGTCTGAATCCCACATGTACATTTGTCAAATTTTTCATAACAGTTTAACAGAATAAAAGGTTTTGTGTGTGTGTTTTTTTTTGTGTGTTTTTTTTTTTTGTGAATGTGTGTTTTTTGTGTGCATTTTGTTCTATGTGTGCATGTCTGCATGGGTATGTGTGTTTGTGATTTTTATTATTATTATTTTTTTTTGTGTTCACGTGTTTGTGGTTTTTGTGTATTTGTTTTTGTGTGTGTGCGCCCACATGTGTTTTTTTTGTGTGTGTATCATAGGTCCTCCTGCTGCTGCTTATGTTCTTCATGAGGAAGCGTGTGGCTCTCACAATCGCTCTGTTTCATGTGGCCGGTAAAGTGTTCACTCATCTGCCTCTGCTGGCGCTGCAGCCCTTCTGGACCTTCCTCACACTCATGCTCTTTTGGGTCTACTGGATCTCTGTGCTGCTCTGCCTCGGCACCGCAGGTCTGATCTCAAACTCAAATTCTCATTGTCACATATAGAGTCATGCACAGTATGATTTGCAGTCAAATGCTTACACAACCACTCGTGACCCTGAAATAGTAACAACAATAACAAAATAAAATGAATGACAATAATAGAATCTAAACTATGGAGAAATAGAAGTTATGCAATAGAAAATAAAAGCAAATATAGTATTCTATATAGTATCAAGTATTCTGATCTGTGTATATATAGATGATCCTGATGTGTTTGCACCACTATTAAAATGCTTAAAGACAGATCCTAAGCATGGTAAAAATGACGCCACCATTCATACATAACACAAAATGTCAAAGATTGAAAGTATGAATGCATTTTTTTGTTTTATTTCTTTGCATCACTACTCAAAATAGCTTATTTCTAGCACTGTAATATTGCTGTTTATACTCAGTGGTGCCTGAAAGTAATGTTCTTACGTTTTATATATATTATTTTATTTAATGTATATATTTATTTATATAAAAAAATTCATATAATATAAATATATAACATAAAAAATGTGTAGATGGCATGCTTTATTGTGTTATTTGTATTACTTTTTATTGATTAAAAAAATTTTTATTATTGAAAATGTTGTTGTATTTATTAAATATAATCTATAAATGGGCGTCACGGTGGCGCAGTGGGTAGCACGATCGCCTCACAGTAAGAAGGTCGCTGGTTCGAGCCTCGGCTTGGTCAGTTGGCATTTCTGTGTGGAGTTTGCATGTTCTTCCTGTGTTCGCGTGGGTTTCCTCCGGGTGCTCCGGTTTCCCCCACCAGTCCAAAGACGTGGTATAGGTGAATTGGGTAAGCTAAATTGTCCGTAGTGTATGTGTGTGAATGAGTGTGTATGGGTGTTTCCCAGTTATGGGTTGCAGCTGGAAGGGCATCCGCTGTGTAAAACGTTTGCTGGATAAGTTGGCGATTCATTCAGCTGTGGCAACCCCAGATTAATACAAGGACTAAGCCGAAAAGACAATGAATGAATAATCTATAAATTAAGAATTCTAAAAACAAATACTGCTTTTATCTTACATTATTTATATACATGTATAAATTTTTTTTATTATTTTTTTAAGTGTAAGATTTTATTTTATAATCTTTTATTATTTACATATTATTTTATTTATAATGTATATGCATGTATGTGTCTGTATCCACAGGCAGTCCGGTGAAGAATAATCAGACGGGTCTGGTGGAGTTTCAGATGGACGGTCCGCTCCAGTATATGGTCTGGTATCACGCCGTCGGCCTCATCTGGGTCAGCGAGTTCATCCTGGCCTGTCAGCAGATGACCATCGCCGGAGCTGTGGTCACTTACTACTTCACGAGGTCAGTAAATACCTAAATGTGCAGTATGTAGGATTGACCAATTGCAGTCCAAACTCTAATTATTTGGAGAGTTTCTCATCAAATATTTACTAATCAAATGCTCTCTAGTAGCTGACATATCCCACCCCTTCAATACGCTTCACATTTGATGCACCTGAGCTCAACCACTCTCACTGGCAGAGCTGTGAGAAACAAAATGCTATTGGCTGTTTTTTAAAAAGGGAGGAGCTACACTGTCCCACGTTCTCTTCATGTTTCGGTTGAGATCATGTCAAACATCGAATAAAAATGGCATATTTCAAAGCACTTCATGGGACCTATAAGTCAGCCTTCAAGGCGGAAATGAAATCTACTGTGTTTTGCACCAAGACAACCTGGAGTGCTGAAATATAATTGGATAAACTGGCAGTGGGCTGGCTATAGAGACCAAAACAAAGACAGACATTCACAGACACATTTTTAAAGGATAATAACTGACATCAGCATTGTTTTACAGATAAACAAACATATTATGGTATTTTATTGCTTTAGAAGAGTGAAAATCTTACATAAACACCTTTCGAAAATATCACAATCTCAGTTGTGCTGAATTAATTGATGGTCCTGTGAAGGTCAGTGGTTGTGATTTTAAATTTTTTGTTTCTGTGTGTGTTTGTAGAGATAAGTCTCAGCTGCCCTTCACACCCATTGTGTCATCAGTGCTGCGTCTGATGCGCTTTCACCTGGGCACTGTGGCTAAAGGAGCCTTCATCATCACTCTGGTGGAGATCCCTCGCCTCATCCTCACTTACATCCACAGCCAGCTGAAAGGAAAGGTCAGACCAAACACAGACATCTCCAACCAGAAAATCAACTTGGGTTTCTTTTTAAGGCTCTTCTGGTCTTTAAGGCTTCAGTTATTAATGATAAATAAAAACATATATTAAAATCAAATGTATTCCTGTAATTTGGACTTTTTATTTTTAACTCCAGACTTAAAGGGACAGTTCACCCAAAAATGAAAATATACTCGCTATATACTCTCCCTCATGTGGTTCCAAACCTTTATGAGTTTCTTTCTTCTGTTGAACACAAAAGAAGATTTTTTTTGAAGAATGTTGGAAACCTGTAACCACTGACTTCCATAGTATTTGTTTTTCCTACTATGGAAGTCAATGGTTTCCGGTTTCCAACATTCTTCAAAATATCTTTTTTTGCGTTCAACAGGAAAAAAAGAAACTCTTAAACATTTGGAGAGTAAATAGTGAGTACATTTTCATTTTTGGGTGAACTGTCCCTTTAAATCTGGAGTTCAAGTCCAAATCACAGAAATAAAGGGCATAAACAGGATTTTAATAAACAGTTGAACACAAATTATTAGCCATCCTGTGAATTTTTTAGGATTCATGTATTTCCCAAGCAATGTTTAGCAGAGCAAAGAAAAAAATTCACATTATTTCCTTCAAGTGTTATTGTCCAGTAAATGGTTGTGTTGTTGTTGTTGTTGTTTTTTTTGCTGCAGGAGAACGCGTGTGCTCGCTGCATGCTGAAGGCCTGTATCTGCTGTCTGTGGTGTCTGGAAAAGTGCCTGTCTTACCTGAACATGGTGAGTTGTGCATTTGTGTGTTGCAGATTTATATAATGTTTCTATATTTTTGATTTGACGTATTAATCGTGTGGCTTTTCTTCAGAATGCATATACAGCCACGGCCATTAACAGCACCAATTTCTGCACGTCTGCTCGAGACGCTCTCTTCATCCTGGCAGAAAACGCTCTCCGTGTGGCAGCCATCAACAGCGTCGGAGACTTTGTGCTGTTTTTGGGAAAGGTATTTTTACATGCATGCAAAACTGATTTGCAACTTATAATGCAGAATATGTTGTATCATTTTTTTTGGTAAGTATTCATGTAGTGTTAATGTGTTTATAATATTTTTTTATCTGCTTTTTATTTCTATTTGTATGCAAAGTATATTTAAATGTATAGAAATTTTTTTTTTATCTAATATTTGTGTTGTTTTATTGCATTTGTTCACATGAAAAAACAAATTGGCCACTTCCCACGTGACTGAAATAACTTATTTTATTTCAGTTATTACATTGGTAATTTTCATTTAAGATTTTATTAGATTATTTAATTGTTTGATTATCATTTAATTTTTGAGTTTTTGTTATTTATTTTATCTTTTTATTTTGGTGCATTTGGTTGTTAATTAAAAAAAAAAAAAAACTATATAATTAAATAATTTTAAGTCCTTTTATTTGAATTAGCCATGAGTTACTGATGTGGCAATAAATAAACAAACTAAGGTTACATATTACAATTATTCTGTTAGTATTTATATAATATTTTATTTCTATTTTAGGGTTTTTTATTTTAGTATTTTTAGTCATTTGTATATGCCTTTGTCATTCTTATTAGTTTTTATTTTTTAAATATTTCAAATGTTTTTACTTTAGTAATATTGGAATTACTTAACAGTTATGTATTTATATACAGGGTTCCCACACTTCTTGAAAGTATTTGAATTTCAGATGTATGGATTCAAGGCCTAGAAAGTACTTAAAAACAAACACAGGTCCTTGAAAGTGCTTGAATTTAATTTGAAAACTAAAAAAATTTGTATATGATGTTATTTTTAACAATTGTACAGTCGTGGCCAAAAGTTTTGAGAATGACACTGATATTAGTTTTCACAAAGTTTGCTGCTAAACTGCTTTTAGATCTTTGTTTCAGTTGTTTCTGTGATGTACTGAAATATAATTACAAGCACTTCATACGTTTCAAAGGCTTTTATCCACAATTACATGACATTTATGCAAAGAGTCAGTATTTGCAGTGTTGGACCTTCTTTTTCAGGACCTCTGCAATTCGACTGGGCATGCTCTCAATCAACTTCTGGGCCAAATCCTGACTGATAGCAACCCATTCTTTCATAATCACTTCTTGGAGTTTGTATATATTAAAAAAAATTATTTATTTATAAAAAATTCATATAATATAAATATATAATATACAAAATGTGTAGATGACATGCTTTATTGTGTTATTTGTATTACTTTTTATTTATTTACATTTTTTATCATTTAAAATGTTGTTGTATTTAATAAATAATATAATCTATAAATGGGTGGCGCAGTGGGTAGCACCTCACAGTAAGAAGGTCGCTGGTTCGAGCCTTGGCTGGGTCAGTTGGCATTTCTGTGTGGAGTTTGCATGTTGTTTTTGCCTTATGGCACGGTGCTCCATCGTGCTGGAAGATGCATTGTTCTTCACCAAACTCTTGTTGGATTGTTGGAAGAAGTTGCTGTTGGAGGGTGTTTTGGTACCATTCTTTATTCATGGCTGTGTTTTTGGGCAAAATTGTGAGTGAGCCCACTCCCTTGGATGAGAAGCAACCCCACACATGAATGGTCTCAGGATGCTTTACTGTTGGCATGACACAGGACTGATGGTAGCGCTCACCTTTTCTTCTCCGGACAAGCCTTTGTCCAGATGCCCCAAACAATTAGAAAGGGGCTTCATCGAATATGACTTTGCCCCAGTCCTCAGCAGTCCATTCGCCATACTTTTTGCAGAAAATCAATCTGTCCCTGATGTTTTTTTTTGGAGAGAAGTGGCTTCTTTGCTGCCCTTCTTGACACCAGGCCATTGTCCAAAAGTCTTCGCCTCACTGTGCGTGCAGATGCGCTCACACCTGCCTGCTGTCTCTTTAGGAGACGATCCTGGGGCTTGCTGGACTTTCTTGGACGCCCTGAAGCCTTCTTAACAAGAATTGAACCTCTTTCCTTGAAGTTCTTGATGATCCTATAAATTGTTGATTTAGGTGCAATCTTAATAGCCACAATATCCTTGCCTGTGAAGCCATTTTTATGCAACGCAATGATGGCTGCACGCGTTTCTTTGCAGGTCACCATGATTAACAATGATAAAACAATTATTTCAAGCATCACCCTCCTTTTAACATGTCAAGTCTGCCATTCTTACCCAATCAGCCTGACATAATGATCTCCAGCCTTGTGCTCGTCAACATTCTCACCTGAGTTAACAAGACGATTACTGAAATGATCTCAGCAGGTCCTTTAATGACAGCAATGAAATGCAGTGGAAAGTTCTTTTTCAGGATTAAGTTCATTTTCATGGTAAAGAAGGACTATGAAATTCATCTGATCACTCTTCATAACATTCTGGAGTATATGCAAATTGCTATTATAAAAACTTAAGCAGCAACTTTTCCAATTTCCAATATTTATGTCATTCTCAAAAGTTTTGGCCACGACTGTACTATTGAAAAAAGTCTTAATTGAAAAAAATCTTATTTCAATATTTTACAATAACAATGAAAATTATTGCACATTTGATCAATATTTCAGAAACCTTAAAATGGTCTACATTTTTGAAAATTATTTGGGCATTTTTAATGTAAATATTAAGTGTAAGTGAAATGTTAAGTACAATAAGGAGTGCACTTTAATGGCGCTGCATATGCTGGGATATGTATAACAGAGGTGCTTGATTTAAAAATTAAATAGTCCTTTAAAAAGTGCTTGAATCTGGTGTCCACGAAAGAGTGGGAACCCTGTATATAACTTGAATAATTCATATAGAGCCCAGTCAGACTGTGTTTTTTTTACTGTGTGTCTTGTTTATCTGCAGATTTTGATCGTGTCGTGTACGGCATTTGCGGGCGTCCTCTCTCTGAACTACCAGCGGGAGTACAGCGTCTGGGTGCTGCCGCTCATCATCGTGTGTGTGTTCGCCTTCCTGGTGGCTCATTGTTTCCTCTCAGTCTTCGAGATCGTGGTGGACGTCCTGTTCCTCTGCTTCGCCATCGACACAAAGCAGAACGACGGCAGTCCAGGCCGCGAATATTACATGGACAAGAGCCTCATGGTGAGGAAAACACACACTCTGTAGCTGTGTTTCTATCTGAAGATGCTAATTGAATTTGTGCGCAAAACTGAAATATCATATAAATGATTTGAGAATAATGAGTTTCCATCCAACGAGTCAAAGACAACAAAATCATCACTTCCTGATAAACTGGTATGTGTGCATTTTGACATTTCTCTCAAGCATTTAAAAAAAAAATGTGATTAATTCAAAATGCGCTTAAAAATGGGTGGATGGAAACATAGCTAGCGTTGAGTGTAATTAGTTACAAAGTAAATAATTACTGTAATTTAAACTACTTTTTTGCAAAAAAAAAAAAAAGTAGCTAAAATTACTTTTAATTGTTCGGTAATTTAATTACTATTACTTATAATGTACTTGCCTTAAATACTGTACATAAATTCAACAGATATATATATATATAATTTTCAGATATTTTGCATAATAACCCAATTTTTCAACTAAAGAATGTTTGATTTGGCCAACAATTGCACTTCCGATAAGAATGAAATAAAATACGAATTTTGATATTATCTTATTATATGATCAAATATTAATTTGAAAGTTTTGGTATATATAATGTTTAGCAGGGTTTAAGTGTTAATTTTTAGTCTATTTGACTAAGATTTAAAGAGTTTAATTTCTATTGTCTATGCGTTGAGATTTATATGGATTTAAAGTAGTAACGAGTCAAGTAATTTAATTATTGACTGATAAAGTTACTTTCCAGACAAAGTAATTAGAAACGTAATTTAAATATAATTTGAATTATGTAATTAGTAATACATTGATTATTTTAGGCATCTTGCCCAACACAAGTCACACTGAACCACTAACTTCAATAATAAGTCAGTTGTGTTCGCCTTGTGTTTTCTAATATATTAAACCTGTTTCTTCATGTAGGAGTTTGTAGAAAACTCCAGGAAAGCTACAGAGAAGTACAGCAAAGCAGAAGGAGACAGTCGGGAGATGAAATCTATGGTGAGTTTGACTGGATGGTTATATTTGTTTATACCACAGGGCTGTTGAATGCTTGATTCTGATTGGCTGATGAACATTCTTCTAAAATAATTTCTTTGTCACAGTATTTTCTATAGGGCTGCACAATACTGGGAAAATATGCAATATTGTGTGTACTGTTGCGATTTCACAATATGTCTTACAATATAACTTATAACGCTATTTTATAATGATCATACTAAACTAAACTGGTAATAGATATTTTTATGATTAATTAATTAAATCTAAAAACTTTAAAACATCACTTGACTGAATTTCCAATTCTTATTGGCTGTTGTCATTTTCATCGCCTGGCATTAGTATTTATTTTCAATTTGCATATACTATTATTGCAATAACGATAATATTTCAATATATTGTGCAGCCCTAATTTCCTGTTATATTTTCCTACTAGAGGAAGTCTTATTTTGGCTGGAATAAAAGCACTTTTTATTTTTTCAAAGTTGTTCAACTACTTGCATTGTATGTGGCAACAGTGTGTGATTATAACCAGCGTCTAATAGTAAACATTAATTTTATTTTTATAATCACGCTTGATAAAAACAGTCTGCAGAAACACTTTGATTGACATTCTCCCTTTGTACGTGTCAGAGGATGATAGCCCCGCCCATTAGTGACCATTTCTCCCTCATTAGCATAGGACGAGCATTTGTAGCTCTACCCTCTTCTGAAAAGAGCACAATCTCATTTTCATTTAAAGCGACAGTCACCAAAACGGCACTATTATGAGCAAAACCTAAAGGGGTCAGTTTCAGAGAGCTATAAAACATTATTTATTTGGTGTTTTGAGCTGAAACTTGACACACACTCTAGGGACATCAGAGACTTATTTTACATCTTGTAAAAAGGGGTGTGATTGGGTCCCCTTTAAAAACCTTATGGGAAAAATACATGGGCAGGCAGCACTACTAATGCACTCTATTGATGATCTGTTGTGATTTATGTTTCAGACTGGAGGAACACTGGCCTGATGAAGACCTCACCACACTTTTTACATTGTCTGACACTCCAACAAAGAGCTACCGAGATGCACAAGAGCTTCTCTTCAGGGATTATAATGTGACAGACCATACGAAAGGGCATTAGAAGAGCTCCAGGAGCAGGGTACATGCACAGCTATACTGTATGCATGCTAATATTAGCTCCCAAATTTTTATTTTGCCGAAAAACACACAAAGGAATAGACTTAAGCAGCTGAGTGGACGCAAGTCATTTAAAAAAAGAAGTTTGGGAGCCTAAATATCAGCTATGACTTTAGTGCTGGACAAAGATTAATTGCGTCCAAGATAAAAGTTTGTTTTGACATAATAAATGTGTAAATTATATATATTAATTACGTATATGTGATACACACACAAAACTATAAAAAACAATTGTTACATATTTAAATGTTTATATAATTTATCATTCTAATTCTAAATATAAACATTTTCTCAAATAAATGCATGCATGCGTGTATTTATATATACATGATAAATATGCATAATACACACACTTAAATTGTCAAAACTAACCTTTATTTTGGATGCTATTAATTGCTGCCCAGCACTAGTTTTATTACGATAGTACATTTTCTACAGAACATATCAACTAGATGCATTAGTATTTTATAGATTTGATAATTTAAGGGTTTTACTCCATGAAATCCAGTTTCAGTTATCCAACTTCATTTTTTTAATGGTGCTTTTTGTATGTTATCTTATTGACCATTTTCTGAAATGCAGTACTACTATCATGAACTTTTTTTTTTTCTATGCAAGCAATAATAATGGGTTTTCCTCAGCAAGACGTTTTTGTATAATTTGAGGTCCATGAGTGTCTTATTTTAATAATTGAATACTCTAGAGTAGTTGCTGCTGGAGTTTGCACTGTTTATTTTCATTTGTGCAGCAGTTTTGTTACAAATATACTAAGAGACTCTTATCTTTTACTGTAAAGCATAGGTCTCAAACTGGATTCCTGGAGGGCCGCAGCTCTGCAAAGTTTTGCTCCAACCCTAATTAAACACAGCTGATCCAACTAATCAAGGTGTTGAAGACTACTAGAGTCTATTAAGCAGGTGTGAGTTGGAGGTGGTTGGAGCTAAACTATGCAGAGCTGCGGCCCTCCAGGAATTCAGTTTGAGACCATTGCTGTAAATGAACCGCATTACAAAAGTTGCCATTTTCTCTAGTGCCAAAAAGCTTAGGTGTGTCATAAAAAACACTAAATAACTATTTTTAATTTGAATTTGTAATGTCTTTTTATTTGAGTCCAATATTTCGAATCATATAAATATGCAGTTTTATTTTGGGCCAGAAACGACACACTGCAGCTTTAAATCACATCATTTGTGTGAAAGTTATGAGTGTAATAGGAAAACAGTTTATTAAAAACCAAAGAAACATACAAACTGATATTGGTTTGCATTTATGAACTGAACGCATGAAGTTTATTGACAGTATTCATTGGGTTGTTTCAGGCTGAATGTGACTGTTAACAGTGTGTGTAGCTGGTGTGTTTATGAAGGCAGGTGTGTTTTGAGGTGATCTTTGAGTTTGGGTATGGTGGTCTGTTCTTTACCGCACACATGACAGCGCAGCGGCAGCTTCAGCAATTCACTTGCACCCTCCTTCACCTGCACCTTCCCATCATGCTCCAGCATTGATATCACATCTGTGGGGGGGGGGAAAGCATGAACGTTTCACTTGATTATCACACAGGTAAATACTTGTTTCTGTAATCGGCTCGTAGAATGTATTTTTGCTAAAATGTTAAATAAGATATTATTAGTAATTTTTGTTTTGTTACAATTTTTATTAGCCTTAATTTTATTTGTCAGGATAGTTTAGTTGTTTTAGTTTATTTATTTTAGCACATATATATATATATATATATATATATATATATATATATATATATAGTGCATTACAATGTAGATTGTCAAAGCAGCTTAACATAGAAGTTCTAGTAAATTGAAACTGTGTCAGTCCAGTTTTCAGAGTTGAAGATTAGTTTAGTTCAGTTCAGTGTGGTTTAATTTTCACTGCTTGAAGTCCAAACACTGAAGAGCAAATCCATCGATGCACAGCTCCACAAGTCCCAAATGCTTGTTTATGTGTATATCTTGTATATGTATATACCTTTTTTCTTATTTTTATTTAGTGCAACTATGTGCTAAAGTAAATAAACTAAAATTAAACTATCCTGGCATAAAAAATACAGATTATAAAAATTATATTAACAAAACAAAAATTAAGTAACTAAAAAATGTAACTAAAATAACAAAAATATCATATATATATATATATATATATTTTTTTTTAGTCATCTATAATAATCCTGACTTTAAAAAAAAAAAAAAAAACGTTGAAACTTACATTTTTTAATGTATCGCTCGTGGTTAGTTTGTTTACTAATGCATTCATCAATATTAACAAACGGCACTTTAATAATTTATGATGCAAAAAGTACATTTTGATTTGAAAGACATGTACCAGTTTAAATCAATCAATTATTATTACTGAACTACTACTGTTAAAAAAAAGTTTAAATTTAATTTGTTTTATAGGGATTTTGTTTGCTTTTTGCATCTATAGAGCTTGCATTGTTTCAGAAAGTATTTTTTTTTAATGTTTTAAATTAAAAATAACAGTTAACATTTATTTTATTAACAAAAAAATGGTTTAACTAGGATAACTCCGCTTTGAGCACATCTTTTCTGTTTTCATGCTGATTTTATTTCATTTTTTCCACTCACCTTGAGACTCCACAAAATAGTCCGTAGTGAAGGAATTCCAGTGTTTCTTGTTCTTCAAACATGGTGAGTCGAAGTCTTGGCTGATGACGTGCAGATGAACGTGACTGAGGAGAAATAAACCCCAAATGCTTATTAAGGCCAGACACTGCAGGCAATCACTGTTTTTACACACCTGTCAATATTGAGATTTGGTCCTTTTTAAGTGTATTTTTCAATCTGATCATATAAAAATTACGCTATTCACATGCATGTGTGTTCAGCCTTAAAGGTGACCTATTATGCCCCCTTTTAACAAGATGTAAAATAAGTCTCTGATATCCCTAGAGTGTGTGTGTGTTAAGTTTCAGCTCGTAATACCACACAAATAAGGTTTTATAACTTTTGAAACTGTCCCTTTGGGCGACTTCGATCCAAATCATGCCATTTTGGTGACTGTCGCTTTAAATTCAAATGAGATTGTGGTTTTTCAGAAGAGGGTGGAGCTACAGATGTCTATGTGTCAGCATAATCAATGGCAGATTTAAAAAAAACTAACATTATCGGTGTGAAAAACTGAAAATGTCAAAAGAAGTGTCTCATAAGAAGGCAGTCTATAGAGATTCCAGTGTTCATTTGTGCTTCATCTAAAACTCCACATTTATAATCCTCTCTTATGCCGAGTTCAGACTGCACACTTTTCAAAGTAGTCGTGTCACAGATGTTTACACACTGCATGACTATGGGGTAGCATTCTGTCAGTGGATCTGCAGGATGGATCGGCAACAGGGGCTTTCACACGGCATGACTTTACAATAGGAAGAATCACCAACAACGTTGTCTCGGTCCACAAACTACGTCTCACAACCAAACACATGCGAGAAGTGACATGGAAACAACAGGAGGTCACGTAGTATATATTTTGTTATTAACTACATAATGGGAAAGAAGGCTTTAGTGGGGTAGAAAATGTACGTACTTTGCTCATCCGGCTTTTGAAGGGAATTAGTGATTTCTTTTAAACTTTTTTCTTTTTGGACCCGGTTGTGGTATTGCTCAGATGACACGTCAAACAGAAACGGGTGCTGCTGCCAAATTTCCACTAGTTTTTCCTCCATTTCTTGGGTCCAAATAGACCGAAAATGAGAGCTTTTAACTTCTCCCCAACATCCCGCTGGTCTGCAGATACCCACACTAGTGGATGCTGCTCTCTCATTGGCTGTAGGTAATCGCCGATGTTATTTTTCAACCAGAACACATTTCACATGGCATGATTTTGAATCGCTGACAGCTCCAAATATTTAGCACAGCAAATATCTCATGGGTGTTGGCGACTCATCGGCGATTCTCTCAGATGGCGTCTTTGATAGTTCACACTGTGTGATTGTTATTCACGTGAACGAGCACCGATTTGCCTGTGATTTCAGGCATTCGTCTGTGATTTCTCAAAATCTGTTGGCGAGTAAAAATCGGGGCTAAAATCATGCAGTCTGAACTCGGCATTAGAGTCACTGACATAGTAGAAACTCTAATAACAGACGGCTGCTTCTCACTCAGGACTGTCTATGCTAACGACAGAGAGATGGCCACTAATGGACGGGGCTTTCCTCTTGAAGAATGTCAATCAAAACATTTCTGCAGACGGTTTTTATCAAGTGTGAAAATAGAAATCATTCTTTTTCATCATTAGAAGTGGGTTATATTCACAGACTGTAACTGTTGAAAACCTTTATAAAAGTAATTTTTGCATAATAGGTCCCCTTTAATTCATGACAGGCCCGCCCTCCTGTCATCACCAGCCAATCAGGATGCAGGGGCGTGTACCTCATGCTGGGAATGGCATGGTAGCCAATCCGGAAGCTCAGTCTGTGTGTGTCAGGACATTTCTCCACCATCTGATCTGCCACCCGCTGCATGTGTTTGAGCAGCTCGACATGCTCCGAGCGCAGCACCTTCAGGCTGGAGATGGACTGCCATGGCAAAACCAGCCAGTGATAACGAGCCTTTGGGTATTTATCCTTGATCACCACCACGCTGTCGTCTTTATACACCTAGAAAACAACATACATGACAGCTGTTAGACTCAATATGCAGTTGAAGTCATAATTATTAGCCCCCCTGAATATTTTTTTCCCCAGTTTCTGTTTACCAGAAAGAAGATTGTTTTTTTCAACACATTTCTAAACATAATAGTTTTAATAACTCATTTCTAATAACTTATTTCTTTTTATCTTTGCCATGATGACAGTACAGAATAGTTCACTAGATATTTTTCAAGATTTTATTGTTAATTTGGTTTAAAAAAAATAGAAATATTAAAAAATTAGTAATAAAAGTAAATATAAAAGTAATAAAAATTCCACAGGATGGCTAATAATTTTGTTTTCAACCATATATAATATTAATATATTAAAAATAACACACTCAAACCTGCATTTTGGGGTCCTGCATTGACGCTTTAAGTCCTTGGCTCCAGTGTCCAGCAGATTCCTTCAAAAAAAAAAGGGTGTTTTCAGTGTTTCAACATAAATCATCAATAAGGACCTTTAAAGTTTTCTCCAACCTCCTGGAAAAATATTGGTTTAAAGCAAAAATGTGAAAATCACATTATGCACTTTATTATAAGAGACACACTTTACAATAAGGTTATATTCGTTGATGTATTTACTAACAAACAGTATATTTATAACCGTATTATTCATCTTTGTTAACATTTCAGTTGATAGAAATAAAATTATTCATTGTTCACTCACAGTACATTAATTTTAACAAGAATGAATTTGGATTTTAATAATACATTAGTTAATCTATGATTAATAAATGCTACACAATTATTGTTCATTATTAGATCATGTTGGTAAATACATTACCTAATGAAAACTTATTGTAAAGTGCGACCATTGTAAGTACAGAGCATATATGAGTAAAATATCTCTCAAAGATCTATCTTTTAAATTCATATTTTCTATAGGAAGCTTTACAATATTATATCTGTGCATATATATTAGATTAGCCAGTACTGAAGCCAAATCTGGAGCTAATCTAACAAAATAACTTACAACATGTCCAAAAATGAACAGCCCAAATTTATATATTAGGGAAAAATATTACATACAAATTGAAAAAATCAAGAGAAACGAACAATATATAGAATTTTGTTAAAATTTTGTAGTTTGTAATTGTTTTTGCATGAATTTAAATGTATTATCCTTCTATTATTCAAGGTGCTCAGTGACTAATATATTATTTTAATAAATCTGTTTTGTTCAAATGCACAAAAATATGACCTATATTCACTGAGAAATTGATAAAAATATTCATTTTGGAAACGAGGTGTACTCATTTAAGCTGAGCACTGTATATTCTTATTGCACAAATATTGAAAATTCCTGATCTATACATATAAAAGAAACTCACAGATTTTTCACCAGCAGGTGGTGTTGTTTTTTGGGGTGGAGGTGGACTGTCTGACACATCTGCTGTTGTTTTTGAAGGGTTCTGGATCTGCTGGGCTCTTTTGGAGGGTTTGGATCTGGACGTGTCCTCCGTGAACTTCACACTGTAGGGATACTGCTGATTGACCATGTAGAGGCTCTGACCCGGCTTTATGCTCACCTGCTTGTAGAGGTGGGCGACATGTGGTTTGTGGGATGTTAAGAAGACCAGAGACCTGTGCAATACAGCCTCAATTATGAGAGAATGGGACATTTATGGACACAGCAGGTTCGCTAGGAGCTGGATAAAATATTAATAGCATCAGATATAAAAAGAAATCACTTGGCATTTTATATGTTGTAAATTTGTTCATAGAATATTTTTATACAAGCAAATACTACTGTTTTATGTGTCTGATGTTTATAACAATAATAATAATAATAAAAACGTTTCATTTTTACTTTGCCTTGTGTTAACTTAATGAAATTTTGATTTGAGTAGTTAATTTCATATATTATACCGTTTTATTGCATTTATATATATATATATATATATATATATCATACACTACCTGACTAAAGTCTTATCGCCTATCCAAGTTTTAGGAACAACAAATAATAACTTGACTTCTAGCTGGTCATTTGGTATCAGAAGTGGCTTATATGAAAGGCAAAGGCCTCTAGATTACGCTTATTTTACCAAACTAAAATATGATCATGCCTTGATGTTTAATTATTTAATTAGGACAGTAAGGTCTGACTTTGCTTAGACAAAAGTCTTGTCACGTAACAGAAATAATGTACAGTATAGAATATAAAGTCATGGTGCAGTGATTGAATGAATATTGTGTATGACTCCCATGAGCTTGGACGACTGCATCCATACATCTCTGCAATGACTCAAATCACTTATTAATAAAGCCATCTGGAATGGCAAAGAAAGCGTTCTTGCAGGACTCCCAGAGTTCATCAAGATTCTTTGGATTCATCTTCAATGCCTTCTTCATCTTACCCCAGACATGCTCAATAATGTTCATGGCTGGTGACTGGGTTGGCCAATCCTGGAGCACTTCTGCCACTTTTCCAAACGATCAACTAGTCAAGTTATTATTTTTTGCTCTTACAACTGGGATCGACGACAAGACTTTTGTCAGGTAGTGTGTGTGTATAAACTATTTCTTTGTTTCACAGCAGTGTCTGTTCAAAAGTATATACATTTGGAGTCCGTACTTGTACACTGTACCTGATTGCCTTTGCCCACAACCACATCATCCACAAGTGTAGGATTCACACCCAGCTATTAAAAACATCAAATAACTGAGTTCAAACATTATTACGTTTTTTCTAAATTAATTTCTAAAAGGTTGTTATAACATTATATATGGGTTAGACAAGATGTCCCATTTTGGTGTGTAACAAATAATATACATTTTTAAAATATATTAAGGAGAAAGTCAAAATAAAAAAACAACTTTACACCAAGAAATAAACATTTTTGCAGTATTGAAAACTACTTGGCATCTTTGACACATATTGCAAATCATTATATATTGTTATAATGCGTCTTTTAATGTCATAATACTCCAGCAAACCTGTTTAACAGTAACAAATCCCGTGTTGCAATCAGCTCTCAATTCAACTGCAAAAAAAGAAAAGAAAAATTGTATTTCTGAGATGAAGACTGGAATTGTATTTAAATTTATTTGCTTTTTATATGGACTCATGTTAAAAAATACCTTGTTCTCTTGAGCACTTCTTGTCTTTTATCTTAGTTTCTGGTCCTCGACCCAGAGTCACAGACTGTTGGTGATGGATCTCAATGGGTTTGTGTGAATTATCCTCACTTACTAGTAAACACACAGGCATCTCCTGAAAACACGCACCATATTATAACACATGAGCTCATTGTTGCGATTTCTCTAAAACCCACTTATATTCGTTACTTACTCTGTCAGTGTAATAAATCTACGGCAGAAAAAAAAGCGTGGTAGTCGAAAACAAAATAGTGCAACACATGACGCGCGCTCGCTCTTCTTCGGTGGTGTCAACAAACAAACACGTCATGCGCACTTACTGCCAACTACCGGTTGAAAGATGATATGAACTAATCTTTTTTTTTTTTTTTGGACCCCTGGGGAGATTACGTTATATTAACCTCCTAAACTTTTTTTTATTATGCAAGAAAGAACATTTACAACGGTACAACATGAACAAAGAGACAAAAAGGGTAACATAAATAAAATTCCAGCAAATCAAACAAGTTTAAATGATTTACACCAAGCAAGAGTTTCACATGCAGTATAATTAGTTAACTTCATTTGTCCCCGTAGGGAAATTTCATTTGCAGCATACACTCACAGAGACTTCTGACATTTCACATTTGGCATATATATATATATATATATATATATATATATATATATATATATATATATATAAATCATTTAAAAACATGGTACCCCGACTCTAAATAAATATCCAGTCTACTAGCCATGAACTGCTACTGAGGGAGAAGGAATTAAAAAATTTAATTGCTTGGGGTATAAATGATAATTTTTTCCTATTTCTTACACATCTGGGAACACAATATCGATGACCTGATGGTAGCAATTGGAAGGTAATTATTAGAGTCTTTTTTAGGAGTTCACATATAAATCAAAATCATTCATTCATTTTCTTTTCGGCTTAGTCCCTTTATTAATCTGGGGTTGCCACGGCGGAATGAACCGCCAACTTATCCAGCATATGTTTTACGCAGCGGATGCCCTTCCAGCTGCAACCCATCACTGGGAAACATCCATACACACTCATTCACACACATACACTACGGACAATTTTGTTTACCCAATTCACTTATACCGCATGTCTTTGGACTTGTGGGGGAAACCGGAGCACCCGGAGGAAACTCACGCGAACACGGGGAGAACATGCAAACTCCATACAGAAATGCCAACTGACCCAGCCGAGGCTCGAACCAGCGACCTTCTTGCTGTGAGGCGATCGTGCTACCCACTGCGCCATCGTGCAGCCCTAAATCAAAATCCTTTCTGAAAATAAAAAAGTAAGGGTGTTTCTTTGAAAATTTTCATTTATGGATGTAAAATTTTGCCAGAAAAAGCTATAAATTAATAATAAATGTACAATGAGAAGGATCTAAGAGAGTAACCAAAGAATAAAATTTTTGGGGAAATACAAAAGTTTGGAAATAAGAATTTTTTTTTAATGAAATTGGAAGAGTCAACCCAAAACACTTTACAGTAAGCGCACTCCCAAAATAAATGATTTAGTGTTTCGTCATGTTGAGTACAAAATGAGCATTTAGGTGAAATATTGTTATTAAATTTAGCTAGTTTGTATTTATTGGGTAGCAATTATGAATGATTTTGATTGAGACTTCGACTGCTTTATTAGATAAAAATAATTTATTCCGAAGAACCCAAAACTGTTCCCAATCTATGTCACCAAATATATTATTCCAAAAACCTATGCAAGCAGGTAAAGAGATCCGAGAACTATTAATAACTAAGCGGATATCTTTGTTCGACATAGAACTGAGAAGAGTTTGGTCAACAAAAAGGTTTGTGTTGTCAAAAATAAAAGAATCCAAAGAACCTTTAGGGCCAGATTTGACTAAAGGTATAACACAATCAGGGATTGCACCAAAAACAACGGCATATTCTTAGGGGGGATATGAACTTATATTACATACAGAGAATCGAAATTGCATTACTCTCAGACCCTAGGTTCCTAACAGATAATGTTAATACAAAAAAAAATAATGTTAATTCAAAAAGTACAATTTTAAAAAGAAATTACAATAAATACAATTACACATATAATATAATCTAAAAATTTAAATTACATCTAAAGGCACCAGATGCAAAACAGTATATAGTGCAAAAAGCTTGTAAATATGATAAAGTGACAGTGTCTTAATAATATACAGGGAGGTAGTATGAGGTAACTAGCAGTCCAATGTTACACAAAGTGACTGATGCAGATGTATACGGATCAGATTTAGTGGAGTTTGTGGACAGATTTCCTTTAACTACACTTTAACAATAATATAATATCACTTTATTGAGTTTAATTTAATAGAGTTTAGAATAGTGTTAGCGGTGGCGCAGTGAGTAGCACTGTCGCCTCACAGCAAGAAGGTCGCTGGTTGGGTCAGTTGGCATTTCTGTGTAGAGTTTGCATGTTCTCTCCCCACAAGTCCACAGACATGCGCTATAGGTGAATTGGGTAAGCTAAATTGTCTGTAGTGTATGTGTGTGAATGAGTGTGTATGGATGTTTCCCAGTGATGGGTTGCAGCTGGAAGGGCATCCGCTGCGTAAAACATATGTGGATAAATTGGCGGTTCATTCCGCTGTGGCGACCCCTGATTAATAAAGGGACTAAGCCGAAAAGAAAATGAATGAATGAATGAAGAGTAGTGTTAATTAATGCATACAGTTTAAACGCTTTTACTGATGATTTATAAAAAAATTTTCATTTTAAGCAAGGAAATTATTTTCCTAATGAATTATAAATTGATATAGCCAACCGTGTTTATTTTATTTGATTACAGAATAACATTTTTATTGTAACTAATTACACAACTACATCCATAGACAGTTAGTGAATCACTTGTATATTGTTTTATTGAATAAAACAATTTTATTATATACATATACATATATAAACAGGACCACTGCTTTTATTTAATTACATTTTATTATATAATGTCTTTTTATTACAGAATATAGTATCGAGTAACCTGCTTTTACTGTAGCTTTTCATTTAGTTTTGCCATTTTTAATGCAAATACCTTATTTTCCCTAACAAATTACACACAATCTCTACATTATTAGCCAACCGCTTTTATTTTATTTTATTTTATTTCATTAAATTTTATTTTACATTCATTTTTTTTATTTTATATTATTTGTGTTACATTTATTATGTGTTACAAATAAAATAAACTGAATGTTGAATGAAACGCGTTAGCTTATTTATAAAATTATTATTATTATTATTATTATTATCATCACTAATAATAATAATAATAATAATAACAATAACAGCAACAACAACAACAACAACAACAACAACAACAACAATAATAATAATAATAACAGCAACAATAATAATAATAATAATGATAATAATAACAATAACAGCAACAACAACAACAACAACAACAATAATAATAATAATAATAACAGCAACAACAACAACAATAATAATAATAACAATAATAATAATTGTTATAATAATAATAATAATAACAATAACAGCAACAACAACAACAATAATAATAATAACAATAATAATAATAGTAATAATAATAATAATAACAATAACAGCAACAGCAACAGCAACAACAACAATAATAATAATAATAATAATAATAATAATTATAATAATAATAATAATAATAATAACAGCAACAGCAACAACAACAATAATAATAATAATAATAATAATAATAATAATAATAATAATAATAATAATAATAACAGCAACAGCAACAGCAACAACAATAATAATAATAATAACAATAACAGCAACAATAATAATAATAACAATAACAGCAACAATAATAATAATAATAATAATAATAATAATTATTATTATTATTATAACAATAACAGCAACAACAACAACAACAACAACAATAATAATAATAATAACAACAATAATAATAATAATAGTAATAATAATAATAATAATAACAGCAACAACAACAACAACAATAATAATAATAACAATAATAATAATAGTAATAATAATAATAATAACAATAACAGCAACAGCAACAGCAACAACAACAATAATAATAATAATAATAATAATAA
>CAIGQV010019186.1:3578330-3590755 GCA_903798115.1 Danio jaintianensis | reverse complement strand
ATAACCATCTCTACCCTATTAAAAAAACTTTTCTACACTTCTGGTCACGTGAAATGTCTTAAGAGCAGAGCTATCAGTCTTTTAGGGTGGAGCTATCAGTCTTTTAGGGTGGAGCTATCAGTCATTTAGGGCGAGGGTATCAGTCTTTAGGGCGATGCTATCAGTCATTTAGGGCGGGGCTATCTGTTCTTTAGGGTGGAGTTAATAGTCATTTAGGGTGGGGCTATCAGTTCTTTATGGCAGAGCTATCAGTCCTTTAGGGTGGAGCTATCAGTTCTTTAGGACGGGGCTATCAGAGCGTGTCTTGTTTCTGCTCTGCCTTCATCCATTCATCAATCTTCTTTCATTTTGTTAGCAACACTTATCTTCCAACAATCCAATCGGTTCCCAAAGGACAAAATCATAAACCACCATACATTTATGTTCTCATTTCAGCACAGTTTCAAGTGGATATATGCCATGATAGAGGATAAAAGGACAATCTTAACTTCCGTTTCATGGCGACTTTATATGCATTTGCAATTTTTAATTTGAATTAACCACCCAACCCTAATTTACATAATAAAGTGCATAATCTATAGTTCAGCATTTGATTGTATACTTAAGCTGTGTTTCTCTCACCTCAGTCAGGAGAAATAGACATTGTGAACCACAGAACGGGTGACCGCTGCCATCTCAAATTTGCCCCGTACAGCTACTTCTCCAGAGATGTGGCCAGAAAGGTGAGTCAGCAGCACTGACTTCTTTTTCCCAGAATGCAGACGTGCCAGAATGCAGACGTGCCTCTTTCATTCGTCACACTGTTTGTGAGCCTTCTGTCCTTCTCTAATTCACGTCTGCTTTCGCTTCCTCCTGCAGGTCACAGGGGTGGTGACGGATAAAGACGGGAAAGCGCACTATGTTCTGTCCGGCACGTGGGACGAAAAGATGGAGTGCTCTCGGGTCATGCAGAGCAGTAGAGGAGGAGAGAACGGAGCTGATGGACGACAGAAAACAGTCTATCAGACACTCAAAGCCAAAGAGCTGTGGAGGAAGACACCGCTGCCGTAAGATATGCTCTGATCACGTGTGCCATTCATTTCTTAATTGCATTTCAGACTCAGCTAAAAGCATTTGTCCCTCCTTTTCTTAAAAAAAAAAGGCACTAACCATGGAAGTGAATGAGACCTTTTTTCCCATTTTTTTATTAATTTATTTAGTTAGTTAGTTTATTAGTTAGTTTCTTTTGGAATTTTGATTTAATATTTGTTAGTAAAGAAATTAAAGCAATCATACATTTTTATATTATAATTTTGGTGTTCTGTAAAATTAAATAAATAAATTAATTGATTGATTATTACTTTCAACTACTCATAATTTATAGTGCAATAGTATTATTACAGCAGTTACACATTTTTTAAAACTTGACACTGAAACAAATAAAACATTTGAACAAATAATTTTACATAATACTAATAATAATTATTGATATTAAACGTGGGGGAAAAAATAGTTTTCCTTCTCGTTTTATAATCACATGCCTGATATTAATGCAAGTGCTTTTATGTAATTTAAAGCTTTACATTTCTTCCTTAACATCTAGTTTTTAGTTTTATAGTTAAGTATTTGTGATTTGTGCCAATCAACATTATGATTTAATCTGAGCCTAATTTGTTTTGAGCCTGAAATTTATCCTATAATTAATAAATATAAACACATAACAGGGACTTTAAACGGGGCCTATTTTGCAAAAATCACTTTTATAAGGGGTGTAAACACAGTTGTGTGTCAACAGTCTGTGAATATAACCAGCTTCTAATGGTAAAAATGTATTAATTGTATTTTTATAGTCACACTTGATAAAAACAGTCTGCAGAAACACTTTGATTGACATTCTCCCTTGTGTCTCTCTGTATGTGTCATCAGAAAGGAAAGCCCCGCCCATTAGTGACCATCTCTCCCTCATTAGCATAGGATGTTAGTCTTGTTTTTGAATCTGCCACTATGCTTACACATGTAGGCATCTGTAGCTCCGCCCTCTTCTGAAAAGAGCACAATCTCATTTGAATTTAAAGCGACAGTCACCAAAACGGCACAATCAGGATCAAAGCCTAAAAGGGTCTGTTATAAAACATTATTTGTGTGGAATTATGAGCGTCACATACACACTCTAGCGACATCAGAGACTTATTTTACATCTTGTAAAAAAGGGACATAATAGGTCCCCTTTAAAGCAATGTTGCCATTACCTAATCAATATTCATGAACAGTTGTAGACGTGGCTTAGAATACAGTGAGTGATCCACAGAGTTCTAATCCTCATATTTAAATCCAGCAGATTTTTATTTATTTATTTTATTTACTTTTTATTTATGATTTTTTTATTTTATTTACAGAACAACCCCTTTCCCAACAATTTAACCCCTTACAGATGAGGGAATAAAAAAAAACATAATAATAATAGTAATAATAAAATAAATAAATCAATAAGAAAAATAATACAAAGTAAATGAGTAAATAAAGATTAATGCCATCATAAATTATTTTCAGGGGATACATTTGAACAGAATCCAGTTTTTAGAAACTTTTTATTTATGATAAAAAACAAAACAACAAAAAAAAACAATTACACAACAACCCCTTCCCCAACAATTTAACCCCTTACAGATGAGGGAATAAAAAGCATAATAGTAATAATAATATAAAAATAAAATCAGAAAATAATACAAAATAAATAAATATTTATGCCATCATTAATTCTTTTCAGGGATACATTTGCAAAGAATCCAGCAGATTGTTATTTATTTCTTTTAAAAAACTTTTTATTTATGATTTTTTTATTTATTTTACATAACCCATTCCCCAACAATTTAACCCCTTACAGATGAGGGAATCAGAAAACATAATAATAATAATTATAATAATAATAACAAATCAATAAATAAAGATGAATGCCTAATAATCATTAATATTCATTCATTCATTCATTCATTCATTCATTCATTCATTTTCCTTCGGCTTAGTCCCTTTATTCATCAGGGGTCGCCACAGCGGAACAACTTATCCAGCATATGTTTTACACAGCCGATGCCCTTCCAGCTGCAACCCAGTACTGGGAAACATCCATACACACTCATACACTATGGCAAATTTAGTTTATTCAGTTCACCTATAGTGCATGTCTTTGGACTGTGGGGGAAACCAGAGCACCCGAAGGAAACCCACGCCAACATGGGGAGAACATGCAAACTCCACACAAAAATGCCAACTTACCTAGCCGGGACTCGAACCAGCGACCTTTTTGCTGTGATGTGACAGTGCTAACCACTGAGCCACCGTGTTGCCCCGTCATTAATATTAATGTTATATATTGATTAACATTAATAATGATTAATAATAAATTATTTTCAGGGGACACATTTGTACAGAATCCTGCAGATTTTTAAACACAAAAATAAATTCTGTAAATTTTAGGGAGGGCGCTGAAAACATGTACTACTTCTCGACGCTGGCGCTGACACTAAACGAGTCGGAGGAAGGCGTTGCTCCCACGGACAGCAGAAAGCGGCCGGATCAGCGTCTGATGGAGCAGGGCCGCTGGGAAGAGGCCAACGCCGAGAAACAGAGACTGGAGGAAAAACAGCGCACGGCCCGAAGAGAGCGAGAGCGAGAGGCCAACCGCTCCGCCAACCCAGAGGAGGGTAAGGAGCCAGCGGACGGCGGTAAACTCTCATTTTATTATCATTCTCCTCGTCTCTTCTTCTTCTTCCTCCTCCTTTTGCGTTTACTCCTGTGTGTGTGTGTCTCTGTCTTTCCCTCAAGCTCTCATTGAGGACTCCATATCTGACTCGCCTCTGAAAAGCAAGTACTCCTGCTCTACTTTCCTCTTTTCCTCTTTCTGATTGTCGTCTTCTGCATGTTCGTCCATCTCTTGTGCACAAATGCATGCAGACTGTGTAATAGTGCTAATTTGCATGACGTTAAAGGAATGGTTCGCCTAAAAATGAACGTTTTGTCATCATGTTTTAATTGCAAAAAGTTGAGATTGTTTGTATTATCAATGAAAGGGTTTTGCTAGAAACAGATTAGCTAGTTTTAGGATGAGTAGTGTGTTATTATTCTTTTTCTTCTTATAAAGTTTAGATGCGTTTTAAAGTTTTTTTTTTCTTATCTTTTTTTTGTAATAAGTTTTTTACATTTTTAAAAATATAAAAAGAAAGATATATATATATATTTTTTTTTTTTTTAATCGTTGTTTTTGTCATCTCTTTTTTTTCCTTACAAAATTTTGTCTATTTTTTTTAATTATTAAAATACTTCACAAAATCCCAAAATAAATGTTTCAATTTGCAACTTTTTTTTTTCCATTATTTTTTTATTTTAGGCTAAAATGTACTTATTTATTTAACATTTATTTAAAATATTTTTATCATTTTAGTTAGTAACAAAAAATGGTCTGTTTGTTTGATTAATTATTAAAATAATAGTTTTTTATCCCAAATTAATTTCTAAACTTGCACCTTTTTTATTTATATATTTTTTGGATCTTATGGCAAAATGTAATTTATTATTATTTTTTTAAATGTAAATATTTTATTTAACATTTATTTAAGTTAAAATAAATATTTTAATAATTTTAGCTATTTACAAATAACACGTCTTATTTTATTACAATAATTGTTTTTTTTTCCCCCAAAATACGTTTTTCAACTTGGACCTTTTTTCATTTATATATATTATTATTATTATTTTTTTTTTTTTTTTGGTAAAATATTTATATTTTTTTTTTTTTTTAGGGCAAAATTTACTTATTTATTTTTTTCTAACTTAAAATATTTTATTTAACATTTATTTAAATTAAAATAAATATTTTAATAGTTTTAGTTAGTAACAAAATAATTTTTTTCTATTTTTTTAATTAAAATTATTGTGTTTTTTTCCCCAAAATACATTTTTCAACTTGCACCTTTTTTTATTAATTTTTTTTATTTTTATTTTAGTGTAAAATTTACTTATTTATGTATAAATATTGTATAGTTTTGGTTAGTAACCAATATGACAAGTACCATTAAAGCCTCGTATGCTGTTTTTCTTTTTTCTTCTGCTTATTAATAAAAGACATTAATTGAGCTTTGGAACAACATGAGGGTGAACAAATGATGACAGGAGTTTTATTTTCGGGTGAACTATCACTTTAACATCCAGGATCACTTTCCCTGCCTTCATTATGCCATTCACTTATTGTATTCTTTCTTTTTTGTTGTTTTTGTCTTAATTTGCATCCCCACTTTTGTTAATTTTTGGCTGCTCGTCTCTGCACTCTGATCAGCTGAAGAAGTCGAGATTGCCACTGAGCCTTCTGAGACCACTTACAAAAGCAAGTACCATACCATCCCTCTCTATAATCACTCAGTTTCTCACGTTCATCGTCAAATCATCTTCATTTTTTCCCATCTGTCTGTCCTCCGTCAGCCGACACAGACGAAACCTCCTCTGATCTTTCACTCTCAAGCAAGTAGCAGAAGCAACACAACCCATTGACAGCTCTGTTTTACTCAGTGTTTACATGCTTTAGGGGCTGTTTTTACACTCCATATGATTGCTTAGTTGAAACCCAGTATTGATTTCACCCACTTTGAGTGGATTTTGCTATAATGTCAGAATTGATGTACAGTTGAAGACACAATTATTAGACATTTTAATACTTTTTCAAAAATAAAAGTGAATTTTTTTTAACAGAGAAAGATTTTTTTTTTTACAGTATTTACTATTGTTTTTTAGTTTTCTTTTAGTTTGGCTGGAATTAATAAAATATATATTTATTTTTTCTTAAACTGCCAAGGTCAATATTAATACAAGGTCAACAAGGTCGCTTGGTGATTTCCAAAAATCTAATCTAATTCATTTTATTAAACCATTACAATTACCCTATTTTATCCATAACCTACAGAAGAAAAAAAATTGTAGTTAATGGTTACATTAAAAAAACAACATGCAAATAAAAAGCCATCAGCCTTTCGAATTTTTTTATTTTTTATTTATTTATTTATTTTTGGCGACCCCTGGGATGATTACGTTATATTAAATGGCACCAGGTTAAACTTTCTGACACCTTTACGGCACTCACGTACATTAAAAATAAATACAGGCCACAACTGAACATGGAGGATGGTCTCCGAGTGGCGTTCTTCAAAGTTAAATGAAGAATAGACTTGGGCCTATTGGTGCGTGTGCCGTTGTGTGCACCTCAGAGGATATTGGGGTCGTGAGTCACTGGCTTTGTTATTTTGGGGGTCACAGGCTGAAAAGTTTGGGAACCCCTGGCCTAGTTAACCTTAATTAAGCCTTTAAATTGCACTTTAAGCTGAATATTAGTACCTTGTAGAATAACTAGCAAAGTACTGTCATCATGGCAAACACAAAAGAATTTGGTTATTAGAAATTAGTTAAACTATTATGTATAAAAATGTGTTGGGAAAAATAAATCTCCATTTTACAGCACTTGAGAAATATTAGAAAAATAATTTCACAGGAGGATAATTTTGTCTTCAACTGTAATAGCATTTCTTTCTTTTTTATCTCCTATATTGCTTTTTCAAAGTGATTTAAGTGTGAAAATGCAGTCATAAACTAGTCAGCAGATTATTACACTTGAATTACTTCTTGTATCATTCTTATTATTTAAACAAGCATTTCAGTTTCAGCTATGAGAAATATCAAGAGACCACTTGAAAATTCAGTTTCAGTTTTCGATGTATTGTTTGTGTTTGAGTGAAATGTAGTTGTGTTTTATTCTGTAACCTACTAATGACATTTATAGTAAATTTTAGACAGCACGATATGAATGTTTTATCAGAAGTGTTAGGAAATCCAGATTTAAGAACCCTTATTTACAATCACAAGAAATAAACACATTTGTTATTCTAACAAAATGATCACATAAAAAAATAGTGCTATAAATGACAATAGTTTTATTAGAATTTTTGAGGACATTTGATCAGATATTTTATACAATAAAACAATAGTAATTTAATAGTAACTTAAACCCATACCTAATAAATACAGTATTTTCAAGTGGTCTCTTAATTTATTTCCAGCTGTATTTACCGTCCACTAGTGGGCAGTGTGAACGTATAACTGCAGCAGTGAAAACACTATCACATACAGAGATTCCAGTCCATGTTGAAGTCTCATTGCTCTTTTAATTTCCTCAATTCACTCCTCTTCTGCATGCTAACATCTCTCTCACTCCTCTTCTTATTTCCTGCATCCCTCCATCTTCAACTGTGTTTTTCTGCAGCTGAAACACTGCATGGCTCACACCCACCCTCATACTCAAGCAAGTACCACACACACTCACACGGTTCACACACAAAGCCAGATCAAACATTACTGTTTGTCCAACTTTTTTGTTAATGTTAAAGGTCTGGAAAGATCAAAGTACTGAAGGAAGTGATTAAGAACCACCTGAAGTGAGTCTTGATTAATTCCAGTCTTACTTCCTCTACAAATATACATATGTTTGTATCATATTTGCATAATGGCAGTATGATTATCGTTGGCTAGCCATGAACAATGTGTACTTTTACCCTCAAACACTGTAGATGTTGCCGAGTTTGATTTAAGTCATCTCAGTGTTCTGTGCTGCAAAAGCAAAATTAACCTCTTTGTTATTGTTCACATCACAAGTGCTGAGGAAGAGCTAAGATTCATATATGGTAATGAACAGTGATGGGAATAACAGCGCTATAAATAAACGGTGTTACTAACGGCGATACTTTTTTCAGTAACGAGTAATCAAATGAATTACTGTTTCCCCTGTTACAATGCCGTTACCGTTACTGACAAACTAAAATGGGCGTTACTATAATTGAGAACACTGAAGCGGTTTTCATGCGAGCAGCGTCTCTCTCAGCCATAGGACCTCTCTTTCTCTGGGGTGGGTGTGTGTGTTCGGGTCTGGGGCGGGACATATAACCAACCAGTGATGATGATTGGTGTGTCTGTGAATGTGGTGTAACTGAGAACGTGATGATTGGCTTAGATAGAGTACATTTCCATCATTTGCCAATCAGAGGCAGAGTAGGGCGGGTGTTCACGCACACGCACAGTCAGTGGCACACAGCAACAACCAGGAGTCTGAACGATGGCAAATCCAACAAGTTCAAAGGTAGCGTTTGCAAACTGGAAATATAAGCACTACTTTTGCAAGAATGTTGTATCGTGCAGCTTATGCCCAGGAAAAAAAGAGTCTCTATGCGTCGGTGACAAATGTTAAATTTGATGGTTGTCTGAAGACAACCCGGAAAAGCGGGTTTTAGAGAGAATAAATTCTAAAAACCAAACATTTCCGTTTCAGGCGCTGTAAGAAAAGTGTTTTAATGATATAATTCATGTTTTTGTTTGGGGTTTTTTGGACTGCAAATCAAAATTAGCAACCCCTAAATTCATGTAATAGAGCACTTTAAATGGCGTTTTTGTGTGCTTTTAAAAGTCTTTGCACACTGAAGTACAGAATTTTCATATGCATTTTTTTTCGAATCCCTATTAGTAAAATTCCTAAATCCCTGCACACTGAGTCTGATGTGTTTTAATTCATTTGTTGCAGGGAAAAAAATTGCAAAACAATTCACAGTCAATTCAAGCAGTGATGCACATCTCAAATGCTTTTTACAGATCTTTTTCTCAAACGGAACAAATCGAACCCAATACAAATTTTTTAATGACGGACGAAAGTTTCACAGGCAGAGTGTGAATGCGATTGACACAATGTACAGACGTTTTTTTTTTTTACTCTTAAAAATAAAAGTACTACCTTGGCGTTGCTGGAAACTTTATCATCCAGAAAAAAAAACTTTACATTGCAGAAAAGGTTGTTCAGACAAAGAAACTAAAATTTTAATTGAAAAATAAATAGGCTAACATTATTTTGTAGACTACAGCGCAAGTATATTAAAACCTAATTCCAATTTCAGATCAGAAAACGTTTTTTTTTTTTTATTAATGGCAGCCAACTGAATCAATATGCACTTTACTTCAAACTAGGCTACTTAAAAAAAAAAACAAGACTTACCAGATGTGTCCCAGGCCAGCCAATGGTAAGGTGTTTCTATAATATAATGCACATTAACTTTCAAAAAAAGTTAATTTCAAAAAGTTTTGCGTTTGTGAGTTTAAAAAAGAGACCCTCACTATCTGCTCTGTCTCACCCTAGTGGAGGGTCCTTATGGAGCTCCGATCAAAAGCAAGTAACATCCGCACACAAACCCCTGCAGCCCCTCCATCTCTCACCTTTGTTAGAGCTGGGCTTTATGATCAGACACAAAATTTGACTTGTTATCCCACTCGCATCTAGTGTGAGCTTGTAAAATTGTTCCCAATACATGCACGTTTTGTTTGTTTTTTCATAATAATGTTTTAATATTTAATGGGAAATACATGGATCATGTAACCGTTTTTCAAGCATCAGAACGAGCAAAAAAAGCAGAACAAAATTATACATTATTATATATATATATATATATATATATATATATATATATATATATATGAAGAGTTCAGATGCAAAAGCCGCATTATAAGAAAAAGAAAACTAAAAGAAAATTTAAAGAAAAAGAAAATACACTGTCCAGTCGGAAGTGTAACATGCATTCATAACGTCTTTTTTGCGCAGTGACGTTTTTTTAATGAGTCCGATTTACTATACATTAAACGGCAACTCCGTTTTACGAAAGACGAAGTTTAAGATGCCATTCTTTTATCCCACATGGATGCTATGAGGATAAACGAGACGAAAAAGAAACCAAGACCTTGAGTATGGAGAGGATGAATGAATGACATGAGACATCCCCTTTTTGCCCAGTATACCTTGTGTTTTATTTGCTAATGTAAGCTATTTTTTAAAAGATAAATATAATGTGTAAAACTATACATTATTTATATTACTTCATATTACCTATAAGCCTGATAAGCTTTTTATATTAATGGACAATGCACAGATATTGATGTTTCACAATGTTCATTCATTCATTCATTTTCTTTTCGGCTTAGTGCCTTTATTAATCTGGGGTCGCCATAGCGGAATGAACCGCCAACTTATCCAGCATATGTTTTACAGCGGATGCCCTTCCAGCTGTAACCCATCACTGGGAAACATCCACACACACCCATTCACACACATACACTACGGACAATTTAGCCTACCCAATTCACTTATACCGCATGTGTTTGGACTTGTGGGGGAAACCGGAGCACCCAGAGGAAACCCACGCGAACACGGGGAGAACATGCAAACTCCACACAGAAACGCCAACTGACCCAGCCGAGGCTCGAACCAGCGACCTTCTTGCTGTGAGGCGAACGTGCTACCCACTGCGCCACCGTGCAGCCTGTTTCACAATGTTTTTACACTATATTATTTGAATCTAACAAGCTTAGTTTACAATGTTTACATTGTTCTACTTACATTAAATTTAAATCCCAAATATCAGAAATGACAACAGATTGTTAAGATTTAAATAATGTTAATTTTAATGTTATTGATTAATGCACTTACCTGACAGATTTCATTCATTCATTTTCCTTCTGCTTTGTCCCTGCTTTATCAGGGGTTACTACAGCAGAATGAACCGCCACTTACTTGACAGATATATGTATTTTTAATTTTAGGTGGTTTATGTTTAGGTGGGTTTCCTCCGGGTGCTCCGGTTTCCCCCACAAGTCCAAAGACATGCGGTATAGGTGAATTGGGTAAGCTAAAATTGTCCGTAGTGTATGTGTGTGAATGAGTGTGTATGGATGTTTCCCAGAGATGGGTTGCAGCTGGAAGGGCATCCGCTGCGTAGAACATATGCTGGATAAGTTGGCGGTTCATTCCACTGTGGCGATTAATAAAGGGACTAAGCCGAAAAGAAAATGAATGAATGAATGAATGGTTTATGTTTGGTAAAATAATTTGTAATTGCATCTTTAGGGATTTTTCAACTAATCACACTGTCTTGTCCCAGTAGGTGGATTTAGAGGTTTTTGCACACAAAAAAAAGCACAAGTGGATTTAGCTGGTTTTGACGCAAAAGAAAATCTACCTTGTTAAAAACCAATGGATTGTCTAAAGTGACATTTTTGAAAAAAAGCTATTTTATTTACTAGCTAATAACTTTATCATTAACTATAAAATGAAACTTCTGAACCTAATTATAGGAGCCTGATAGAAAATGCTCATTTACAAAAAAAGAGGTCTGATGGATTTAGAGGGTTTTGCATCTGAACTCTTCATATATAAATAATATTTTTCAGAAGACACCCGCTGAAATGTCATTCAGCTTAACAATAATTTATATATCAATAATCAGACCATTTGAAATCACTATTAATGATAATGAACTATAATCAAAAATATTATACAATTTAGTATGATTTTATTTTAATTAAACGTTTTTAATAAGTACAGATCAAAATAAGTGTTATTTCAATTTGATATCATTTCTGTTAAATGACAGATTTATCATTTCATTCATATTTGTACATATTGTACATTTTATGTTCACACATGTTATTTGAAATATTAAAGTAGACACTTGCATTTAATATGCTTTCGATGTATAATATTAATATATAAATAATTAATATTTCGATGTATAATAATAATTTGATGTAGACACCAAAAAAGGGGTATTATGATCCATATACATAGACAAATTTAACAGATTTAACTAGAGGAAAAAACGGTATTAAAATAATTGTGTGTGTGTGTATTATAGACAAAAGTTTAATCTGTTTATGTTATATATATCAATATAAAAGGTCAAATATGCTGTAGTTTGATTTTATTTGTGGAAGTGTGCCGACATTAGCATTAATATGTAATATATAGAACATTATATAGTTCAATATATAGCAAAAACAATTATTTGCTACAATTACGACAACATAACATTGCTCATTGATGATCTCCAATATAAACTGATGATCATACAGCCCATCTCTGAACTCAGCCAACTTTATTTTGCTTTATCTCTTATTTTTGTTCTCAACAATGTGCTTTTGTAGTTTCTTTTTATCAGCCTGTAGATGTGTTCAGTCAGAGATAATAAACAATTAGAGTTGCCAGCACCTGTTATGTTCTCCCTGCTGTGGCCAATGCAGTTCAGTCAATATTTGTCTTGTTAGCTCCTGTTTATTCTTCATGCACTTTTGTCTAGTTTTCAGTAGTCTGTTATTTTATAGAAAACACTGAATTGTAGACATCTGCCGGTATCACATTTCCTTTTTTGCGATTAATGGCATAAGCTTTTATCAAGGTATTCTGTATTATCACGATATTGACCTAAGCTACAGAAAAGATTACTTTTAAGCATGTATATAATAACAGGGTTGTTATTATACCTGTCAGAGTAAATAAATGTTTTAAACCAATTAAATTGCAAAAGCATGAAAAAGTACAATAG
>CAIGQV010019186.1:3489685-3513330 GCA_903798115.1 Danio jaintianensis | reverse complement strand
TCAAATTTATTTTATTACAGTGTAAATTCACTAATGTTAATCCTGGACCATCAAATTTATTTTAGTACAGTGTAAGTTCACTAATGTTGATAATGGACCATGAAATGTATTTTAATACAATGTAAATTAACTAATGTGTATCCTGGACCATCAAATTTACAAATTCAATAATCTTGATCTTGAATCATCAAATTTAAAAATTCACTAATGTTGATCCTGCACCATCAAATTTATAAATGCACTGATTTAAATCCTGGACCATCAAATTTATAAATTCACTAATGTTGATCCTGGATCATCAAATTTATAAACAGTAATGTTGATCCTGGATCATCAAATTTATAAACTCACCAATGTTGATCTTGGACCATCAAATTTATAAGTTTACTATTGTTGATCTTGGATCATCAAATTTATAAATTTACTAATGTTGATCCTGGACCATCACATTTATAACTTTACTAATGTTGATCCTGGACCATCAAATGTATAAGTTCACTAATGCTGATCTTGGACCTTCAAATTTATTTTATTACAGTGTAAATTCACTAATGTTGATCCTGGACCATCAAATTTATAAGTTCACTAATGTTGATCCTGAACCATCAAATTTATAAATTCACCAATGTTGATCCTGGACCATCAAATTGATAAGTTTACTATTGTTGATCCTGGACCATCACATTTATAAGTTCACTAATGTTGATCCTGGACTATCATATTTATAAGTTAACTAATGTTGATCCTGGACCATCAAATTTATAAATTCACTAATGCTGATCCTGGACCATCAAATATATAAAGTTACTAATATTGATCCTGGACCATCAAATATATAAATTTACTAAAATTGATCCTGGACCATCAATATTATACTGTATGCAATATTATAATGTATAATTTGTTTGTTTTATTACTCTGTTATCCAAATATCTTGTTTCCTTTTTTACAGACATAATAATCTTCTATTGAAATTCTATTCATCATGACTGGTGAGTCAGAATAAACATGTTTGATAAACATTGGATTTTAGTTTTTTATGTAGTTTATATAACATGTTTTAATTTTCCTTTCTTGCTTTCTTTCTCACACAGAGCTCACATTGAATTTATTGGTGGGCTGTATAGGACCATACAATCTTTCCCTTGCCCATTTCAAAGCACTGTATGAACCAGCATACGTAGCAGATGTGGTAAGCAATGCATTTTTATTAATTGATGATTTTTTTTTCTTTTAGCTGGGTTCTAACTTCAAATATTATTATTAATAGGTAATTGATGCCTTCATGTATATTATGTGCAAGGTATGAAGTTTAATTTTTGTTAATTTGTTTGTATGTTTGTATTAATGTTTTGTACACTATAAATAGACCTTATATTGTTTTTCATTAAGAACTTTGAGGATTGTGTACATGTTTGTACACAGTCAATGACGAAGATTCTGTCAGGATCACAGAGGGCCAAAAGCTACTACTTTTGCAAGGTAAAGTAAATGATATTTACACAGTCACAAATATTTAATACAAGACATTTGTCTGAAAATTTAACCAATGGTGATCATGTTCCACATAAGAATGGATTTTAGCTCTTAAAAGAGACTTCTCAATTACATTATGAACATTATTAACATAAACATGCAAGGACATACTTCCCATGCTACCAAAAATTGTTGTCTGTTCGGTCACTTTAGTCTAATTGATTAGTATTTAATAAATCTGATGGTTTAGGTAAAAACGTCCTGTATCTGAACACAAGGAGTATTTAAATACTAAAAAAGCAGTGTGCAAATTAGAGAATTTAACTGTAATACATTATATTTGTCATAAATATTAAATATAAAATGCAATAAATTAAGTACACATGACATTCCATATAAACTGAGAAGGTTCATTCTCTCTTTGCAGAAAAACATTTTTAAAAGCCACAATAAAATTATTGGAGCCCATTTGGAAAATGGAAACCACTGGACACTTTTTGTAAGTAGGCCAAATCTTACTATACTAGACTAAATGCAATAACATAAACTCATTCTTATGCTTGAGCATTTACACTTTACGTGCTGTAAATAAATAAAGAAACAAACAAATAAAATAAAAAAATGCTTAGAGAGATGGATACAACATTTATAGTGTCATAATAGTCTGTTCTTATTTTACAGTTCTGTGACCTTAAAACACAAGCAGTAATATACATGGATCCACTTGGCAAAGAAGAGAAAAAGAAAACTCAAATTCTTAAGAACTGGAGGTAGCAAATTGTCAAAAATGTAAAAAAAAATGCTTTTGCTGTTTTCGTTTGCTACATTTTCCATACAATAATTGACAGAGCATACAACAAAACAACATATCAGCACTACAAGTAGTATGTAACTTTTATTTTTCAGTTCCTTTGCCAAAGCTAAGGGCTGTGACTATAAATGGACATGGACTGATGTGACCCATCCACGACAGGAGGATGGTCATTCCTGTGGTGTCCATGTTCTAATGGTTGGCCTTTGTCCCTTCCCATTGTTGTCGTTTTGTAGGAGATAAAAGGAGATTTAGTAGACTTGCTTATACATTGCAATTTTTTTAAAGGGTTAATGATATGTAATAATCTTAACTTTGTATATTATAGAAGTCAGTTTATAATGGTTATAAAGTGTGTTTTTAGTTGTTGTTGTTTTTTTTGGTACCAAATAAGGTCCAATGCTTTTGAAAATGACCATTTCTATCCTTGTTTTCACCCACAGTTAGACAGTTTCCACAACAGAGCATGTGTGTTTGTTTACTACTTACTCATTTTGTGCGTGTGCATTTGCATAGTTTAAATACAGAGCACACATTTTTAGTATGGACCACCGTACAGTACTTGACCACATATCACGTTCTTTCATTCCTTTCATCTAACGAGATCTTAATATTGTTAGAGGAAAATCAGCAGTATTTGCGTGTGACTTATCATAATATAATGGCTCAGAAGTGTATGTGTAAATATCAAGAACATTATTATTCTCCATTCCATGACCCTTTTAAAAAATTCACTTTGTTTTAGTTTGCACAGGCCATACTTGATGGAAAAAAAATGGTGGAGGGATATACTTCAGCTGAAATACCACAACTGAGGGCACAGTTTTGCCACACTCTGTTTACCTCTTCAGGTAATCCCTTATATAAGATATATATGTACAAGATAAGATATTGTACAAGCCCAAATCAGAAAAAGTTGGGACAGTATGGAAAACAGAAATAAAAAAAGAAAGTAGTGATTTCCAAATTTACTTTGACTTGTATTTCATTGCAGACAATACAACAAACATTCTTTAATGTGTTCCTCATGATTTTTATTGTTTGTTTGTTTTTCAAAATAAACACATATTCCTATTTTGGTTCTTGCAACACATTTAAAAAAAAAAGTTGGGACAGGTGATTGTCATTATGATTTAGTACAAAAGCAGCATCCAAGAAAATTCTAGTCCTTTAGGAGCAAAGATGGGCTGAGGATTACTAGTTTGCCAACAAATACATGAGAACATTATTGAAATGTTTAAAAACAATGCTCCTTAAAGAAAGCTAGAAAGGCATTTGGATATTTCACCTTCAACAGTGCATAACATTAAAAGATTCAAGGAATTTGGAGGAATTTCAGTGCATAAAGGACAAGGGTGCAAGTCTAAGCTAAACAACCGTGATCTCCGATCCCTCAGGCGGCACTGCATCAAAAAACGTCATTCATCTATAAGCGATATCACCACATGGGCTCAGGACTACTTTGGCAAACCTTTGTCAAGTACCACAATACATAGTTACATCCACAAATGCCAGTTAAAACTGTACTGTGCCAAAAGGAAGCCCTATGTTAACAGTGTCCAAAAGCACTGTCGACTTCTCTGGGCTCAGAGGCATCTGGGATGGACCATCACACAGTGGAAACATGTACTGTGGTCAGATAAATCAGTATTTCAGGTATTTGTTGGGAGAAATGGATGCTGTGTGCTCCGGACTAAAGAAGAAAAGGATAATCCAGACTGTTACCAGCAACAAGTCCAAAAGCCAGGGTCTGTCATGATATGGGGTTGTGTCAGTGCCCTTGGCAAATGTAACTTGCACTTCTGTGACGGGACCTTTAATGCTGAAAAGTAAATTTTTTGGAGAACAATTTGCTGTCTTCTATTCCAGGGACGCCCATGCATATTTCACCAAGACAATGCAAAACCACATTCTGCACACATTACAAAGTCCTGGCTGCAGAGGAAGAGGATACAGGTGCTTGACTGGCCTGTCTGCAGTCCCGACCTGTCTCCAGTAGAGAATGTGTGGCGCGTTTTGTAGCACAAAATGTGACAACGAAGATCCCGTACTGTTGCCCACCTTAAGACTTTTGCAGGAAAAATGGGACAAAATTACACCTGAAGCACTTCATCACTTGGTGTCTTCAGTCCCTTAACGTCTTTTAAGTGTTGTGAAAAGGAATGGCAACATCACAAATGCTTTACTGTCACAACTTTTTTTGAAAGGTGTTGCAAGAACCAAAATTGCTATATGTGTTTAGTTTGAAAAACAAACAAACATTAAAAATCACAAGGAACACAATAAATAATGTTTGTTGTATTGTCTGCAATGAAATACAAGTCAAAGTAAATTTAGAAATCACTACTTTCTTTTTTATTTGTGTATACTGTCCCAACTCTTTCTGATTTGGAGTTGTATGTTGATATTTGTCTTTGAAGAGATAACTAATGTCATATTTATTTTCCCTGCAGATAGAGCTATAAGATGCACAGTGTGCTGGGGTCTGTTACGGAAAGACAAGGTTATTAGTAGTATCGTCTTGATGTTGAAACAAATCGCAGTAATACTATAATTGCAGCATTACAAACCCAAGCATTGTTTCATTTTAGGTGTGCTGTTCTGAATGTGGTGCGTACAGCCATATGAAATGCCTGCAAACATCTTGTGAGACCTGTGTATTCTGCAGTCGTAAGTAGTTGCAATTCCAAAAACAAACATCTATTGAACACTGAATAGCTGAAACTGTAACATGAAACGTGTATTACATTATGCAAGCATTCTGGAAATACTCTAATAGTGTTTCAAAGACACTTTTTTAAAAACAGTTTTCAGTCTTGATACATCAGAGGTGCTGTCTCTGATATATCATGAATAAAAGACAGAAGTTTTTGCAGAATCTCAGAAAAATACAAGCATGTTTTGTTGCAGCTTCCAGATTACATGGCCTCTCCGAAACACTTAAATTCATTTAACTCCATTTGAAGTAAATCATTCATTCATTCATTTTCTTTTCGGCTTAGTCCCTTTATTAATCTGGGGTCGCCACAGCGGAATGAACCGCCAACTTATCCAGCATTTGTTTTATGCAGCGGATGCCCTTCCAGCCGCATTAAGTAAATCAACAATACATCAATTATTTATTTACACTAATGTTTTAAATTCCAGGTGGAGAAGTCATGTTTCTACAAAAGCAAGATTGTAAACACACAAAGGAAGGTACAGGACAAACTCCAGGTGATGAGGATCAACAGGAAGGAGAGAAAGGGGAAACTTTCAAAAAAGTGGAAGTTAAAAAAGACAAATCAAAGGGTAAAAAACGCAAGGCAAGTGATGCATCAAAAACGGAAAAAGAAGACAGCACAGAGGAAGGACTGCCTCAAACTTTTGACACCAACTGGGATGCAGGTCATGAAAGTGAGGAAGTCAAGGCAAGTTGCTCTTCGGAAACCCCAGTAGAGGATATTAATGGCATTAAAGTATTTGGACGCTTAGCCCTCACTGGCCAGAGAAAGACGTATGTTGTCACAAAAGAAGAAATTCAGCGACGAATAGAAGGAGAGAATATGTCTTCTAATGTTTTTAGAGATCTGCTAGGAGTAAGTACTGATGGTCAAATAAAAATGAGTTTTATATGTATTTTTTACAGTTTTTTTTCTTTTTCTTGTTCTAATCCACAACTGTTCATTGTGTTTAAGGGCCGCAGGAAAAACTTGCCTGAAATGGTCCTCGCTCTTCCCAAAATGAGGACCAAGACAAGCATTTTTAGTGCTTTAACTGAGGGGGAGGCTTCAGACCTAGCCACTGGTCTAGTCAAAAGCCTTAGTCAAAATGTCAGTCCAGAACTGGTACGCAAGGACATAAGTGACCAGAGTGCAGAAGTGACCAGGTATAGCACTATTTGCTTAAAGCAGTGGTTCACCCAAAAATTTAAACAGTCATCTTTTTAAGCAAAGTCATCATTAACACTTTTTCAAGCCTACAATATGTGCAAAATTTGTGCTCAACAGAGGAAAGAAACCCATGTTTTAAACACTTGAGGGGGGACTACATAATGGTTTTCATGATTGGATGAACCATTGATTTAATGTACAGTTATCTATGTTACTCTGCTATTTGTTTTAATTTGATATTTTCTATTTATTATTTTTTGTTTAAAGGACGACTCTCACCAATGTACGTGCCAGCTTGCAATCAGCCCTGGACCATTCATCTGACTTCAGTTTGTTAACCCACACATTTGGTCCGCAAGCAGTTGACGGGGTGTTAGATTTCATAATAAAGAGTTTAAAATGAAAGGCAGAAACTGTGTTTTGTTTTTTTACTTGATTGCAAAGTAGAAGATTGGAAGACTGCCAGTAATAAATACACTACCGGTCAAAAGAGGTGGGTTTCAGTTTTTTTCCATGTTTTTTTTAAAGAAAATTATTCTGTTCATCAAGGCGGCATTTATTAAACGTAAAAAAAAAAAGTTAAATTGTTAAATATTTATTAAAATTTTAAATAACTGCTTTCTTTCTGAAATTATTACTCCAGTCATTATTGCTTTTATTACTATTACCATTAATAATAGTTATATTAATAATAATAATAATAATAATAATAATAATTAATATTAGAGTGATTTCTGAAGGGTCATGTGATTCTGAAGACTGGAGTAATGAAGCTGAAAATTCATCTTTAAAATCACTGGAATAAATTACTAAATTAAATTATAAACTACTTTTGAACAGTTATTTTATAGTGCAATAACATTTCACAATTATACCATTTGTACTGTATTTTTTATTAAATAAATGCAGCCTTGGTGAGCAGGAGAAGCTTATTTTAAAACATTTAAAAATCGTACTGACCTCAAACGTTTGACCGGTAGTGTACATTTAAATGAAAATTCAATTAAATTGTTGGTCTCTGAATTCCTATGGTTATAACAACGTCCACAATCAGCCCATCTATGACTTCAGGAAATCAATATTCCTTTGCTTGTGAGAGATGACATAATACATAATAACAAGTAGTGAGACCCAAGAAACCCTAAAGCTTGTATACTTAAATACATTTTGTGTTTGGGGCGACACGGTGGCTCAGTGGTTAGCTCCATCACCTCACAGCAAGAAGGTCACTGGCCAGTTGACATTTCTGTGTGGTTTGCACGCCCTTTTTCGCATGGGTTTCCTCCGGGTGCTCCGGTTTCCCCCACAGTCCAAAGACATGCGGTATAGGTGAATTGGGTAAGATAAATTGACTGTAGTGTATGTGTGTGAATGACTGTGTGTGGATGTTTCCCAGAGATGGGTTGCAGCTGGAAGGGCATCCGCTGCGTAAAACATATGCTGGATAAGCTGGCGGTTCATTCCGCTGTGTCGACCCCAGATTAATAAAGGGACTAAGTCGAAAAGAAAATGAATAAATGAATATATACACACTTTTCAGTAATACTCCACTACCATAGCACAAGCTTTAATTTTCTTGAAGAAATGTGGCCCACTAACACAAGAATCTGACTTCATCAACCACTGAACAACAGCCTGTTAACCAGAACATGGAATATGGAGTGGGTGATGGGTTCTAATTAATTAATTTATTTCATTAATTAACAAACAAAGACACACACAAAATTCATTCATTCATTCATTCATTCATTTTCCTTCAGCTTAGTCCCTTATTTATCAGGGGTCGCCACAGCGCAATGAACCAACAACTATTTAAGCATATTTTTTACGTAGCGGATGCCTTTCAGCCACAACCCAGTACTGGGAAACACCCATACACACTCATTCACACACACTACAGCCAATTTAGTTTCTTCAATTCACCTAAAGCACGTCTTTGAACTGTGGGGGAAACCGGAGCACCCGGAGGAAACCTGCAAACTCCACACAGAAATGCCAACTGACCCAGCCGGGACTAGAACCTTCTTGCTGTGAGGCGACGGTGCTTACCACTGAGCCACAGTGCCGCCCAACACACAAAATATATTTAGATATTCCTCTTACTTGGAGTGCATGGTACCATCAGAGAATAACATCAGACTCAGGGAAAACTTTATTTAAAGCATTTATTTCACTCATGTCTTTGTCTACCACAAAGCACCTGTAAGAAAGAAAATGTAGTTACCTTGTTCTAAACTGCTACTATAGTACACAAGAAGCTCCAACAGAAGCCTTTCAAAATAAATGACCATGGTGGCTTAGCGAACAGAGGGCATAGCATCTGAAGTGCAAGCTTTAGGGTTTCTTGGGTCTCACTACTTGTTATTATGTATTGTCATCTCTCACAAGCAATGTCATTCATTCATTTTCCTTCGGCTTAGTCCCTTTATTCATCAGGGGTCGTCACAGCGGAATGAACCGCCAACTTTTCCAGCATATGTTTTACACAGCTGATGCACTTCCAGCTGCAACCCAGTACTGGTAAACATCCATACACACTCATTCACACACACTATGGCCAATTAAGTTTATTCAATTCACCTATAGATTAGATTAGATTCAACTTTATTGTCATTACACATGTACAAGTACAAGGCAACGAAATGCAGTTTAGGTCTAAGCAGGAGTGCAATAGCAGCAAGTGCAGGATATAGGTATAAGTTATAAAGTGCATTTATAGAAAAACTATGGTGATATTTACAGATGGATGTACTATGAACATTATATACAGGTTGTATTGACTATGAACAGAGATTAACAATAGATGAATATATGTACAGGTTGCTATTAATAATCAGAAGTATGCAGATAGATATGAACATAATTACAAATGTATATGTGCAGTGGATATGTACAATTCAAGATGAATTAGTGCAACAAAGTGCAATGAATATGTACAATTTTAAGTGTGCAAATATTAAATAGTGCAGTGGTTTGTGGGGAGTTATGAGGAGAGAGGGCAAAAGAGTCAGTGGGGGGTTCCAAAAGGGAGACAGTTCTGGGGAAAAAGCTGTTCCTCAGTCTGCTGGTTTTTGTCCGGGGGAGCCTGAAGCGCCTGCTGGAAGACAGGACAGGAAACAGTCTGTGATCAGGGTGAGAGGAGTCCTTAAGAATACTGCGTGCTCGGCACAGACAGTGTTTCTTCTGGATGTCCTCAATGGCTGAAAGTGAACTCCCTGTCATGGGTTGGGCAGTTTTCACCACCCGCTGCAGTGCCTTATGCTCAGCAACAGAGCAGCTCCCATACCAGACTGTGATGCAGTTGGTCAGGATGCTTTTTATTGTGCGATAGAAGTTCAACAAGATGGCTGAGGACAGCTGGTTCTTCTTAAGTTGCCTTAAAAAAAAGAGGTGCTAATGAGCCTTTTTGACCAGGCTGGAGGTGTTGGTGGTCCATGACAGGTTTTTTGAGATGTGAGTCCCCAGGAACCTGAAAGATGAGAAAGGCTCAACGGCCATCCCATTCATGTGGATGGGATCATGTGAACCTATTCCTCCCTTCCGGAAGTCGACAATGAGCTTCTTGGTCTTAGTGGTGTTAAGGAGCAAATTATTGTCTGTGCACCAAGTGGCCAGATGCTGTATCTCTGCTGTGTCTCATCATTGCTGCTGATTAGATCGATCAGTGTAGTGTCATCTGCAAATTTGATGATGATGCTGGATCCATTCATGGGGCTGCAGTCATGAGTAAAAAAGGAGTAGAGGAAGGGGCTCAGCACACAGTGTTGAGTGTGACGGTGGTGGAGCAGATGTGGCCTGATCTAACATTCTGAGCTCTGTTAGTCAGAAAGTCCATAACCCAGTTGCAGAGAGAGGTGTTAATATCCAGGTCTAGAGGGTATGACTATGGGTATGAATGCTGAGCTGAAGTTAACAAACAGCATTTGTTCATAGGTGTTTTTATTATACAAGTGTGTGAGTACAGAGTGCAGTGCTATGGAGACTGCATCTTCTGTGTTCCTGTTGCCTCGGTATGCAAACTGGTGTGGGTCCAGTGTGGATGGCAGAGAGTCTTTCAGATGTGCCAGGACCAACCACTCTAAGCACTTCATGATGCTGGGTGTGAGTGCTACAGGGCGGTAGTCATTCAGGTATGTTAGGCTAGAGTGTTTCGGCACTGGCACAATGGAGGTGGTTTTAAAGCATGCTGGCACAGCTGCTAGGTTAAGGGACAGGTTGAAAATGTCTGTGAATACCCCAGCGAGCTGTTCTGCACATGCTTTGAGGACGCGCCCAGGGATACCGTCTGGTCCAGCAACCTTGCGCACGTTGATCCAACTCAGTGCGGTGTAGACTTCTGAGGAGGTGAGTATGATAGGTTAGTGGTTGGTTGAGGAGGTGATCCTGGTGTTGGGTTCTTTATTGTCTCTTTCAAAGCAGGCATAAAAGTCATTAAGCTCGTTCAGGCAGGAGACATTTGTGGCTGTGGGGGTGGAATGGCTGGGTTTGTAGTTGCTAATGGTCTCGATGACCTGCCACATGGGTTGAGGATCAGAATTGAAAAAGTTCTCCTCTAGCTTTAGCTTGTAACAGTGCTTGGTCTTTTTAATGCCACTCTCCAGATTAGTCCTGGAAGTGCTGTAGGCCTGTGCATCGCCTGATCTGAAGCCATCCATATCTTTTGATTTGGGTATGTTGTGATCTGCTTCTGGGTTGTAACAATGTCTATGGTGGTGTTGATGTATTCCAGAACAGAGGAAGAGCACATCTTTGGACTGTGGGGGAAACCGGAGCACCCGGAGGAAACCCACGCAAACACGGGGAGAACATGCAAACTCCACACAGAAATGCCAACTGGCCCAGCCGGGACTCGAACCAGGCGACAGTGCTAACCACTGAGTCACCGTGTCGCCCCTCACAAGCAATATAAAAAGTGGAAAGGAATATTAATTCACACAACGTGTGGCATAAAAAAAAAAATCAGCTTTGAAAGGACCGAAGCATGTCTTCTGGGGTAACAAAGTATTCTCTGGAATGGTAATTAGCCTCTCCTCGAGCTTGTGACCACTCATTAGCTTGAAGGATGACATCTGGTTTAACTCCTAATGTGATCCATTTCTTAATCTGTCAAGAACATTTATGGATATTTATGGATATGTTTTAGTGTATCAACAATACATTTACAGCAACTCAACACACAACAGAGCTATTTTTGTAGAAATATAAATATGCTATTGTTAATAATTTGAATTTTCACTCTCATTTTTGTCAGGGAATATATTATAAATAATATCTCCATAATGAAGAGACATTTGCAATTTTTAACTTTTTTTCATATTTATAAGGACATTAAAACAACAAAATAACTTCCCAGAAATCTCCTCCCCTCCAAACTGCTTAAGTTTCTATTTCCCAGCCATGCATTTTTTTATCTGAAGTGGGTGTGTTACTGTTGCTCAGTGAGATGGTGAGCTCAGTTCTCTACAGATCATAACTGCAGAAACACTTGGAGGAGCACTCTTCATCTGTAAGGTACAAATCAACTTTTGTGTGTTTAATAATCACAGAGTAAGCTTATAATGCTTAATAACATGTTTTTCCTCCACACAGCTATAGGGACATTTACTATTTGAGAAACAGAACTATAACACTATAACTACTCTGACTTTTTTTTCACTCTCCTTTAATGAAAACATTTTACATCCTGTATTTCATAAAATAATTATACATATTTGCAACAAACTAATGATGCTATTTTAAGAGAACAATGGAAGTTTCAACTATTGTTTTGTTGACAACAATATTTCTTAAGGAATCTGGCTCTTTTTCATTGACACACGATTTAGTGATAAATTCTGATTAAAATTATCCTCAAACAAGTTTGTATTTATGCAAAAATAAGCAAAAACAAATAAAGGGTCAAGCCCAATAGTCACCATGATAACAATGGCTTACATTAATTCAACTTTAAATGTTAAATATTACATTCAAAGAATTATAAATTATTATTACTGCCGGGACAAGATTAATCGCGTCCAAAATAAAAGTTTGTTCTTGGAATAATATATGTATATTATATTTTATATATGATGGACACACATACATAGAAGCAAAAATATTCAAAATAATTTTCTTACATATATTTTTAAATTTATATGTCATTTGTATCATACACACATATATTGTATATCTAAATATAAATAAAAACATTCTCAAATATATATATATATGCCTGTGTGTATTTACATATACATAATGAGTAAACACAGTACACACACTTAAATTGTCAAAACAAACTTTTTTATATGCGATTAATCAAGATTCATTTTAGCCCAGTACTAAAATTGGGTAAATGTTTTTCAATTAAATTGAAATTGCATGTTTTAACCCAATGGTTTGATTTGTCCATATTTGGCGACAACGTTGGGTTACAACAAACCAGCATTGTTTTTGAGTTTACAATATTTTTTAAAATATATATTTTCTTCTTTCTCTCCCTCACAGTGATCATCCATCATGGTGAAAGGCACACTGAATGAACTCTCCCAGCTCAGACAGTCAGGCTTCGGTCAGCCGGAGCCAAGACATGGCCTGAATCTCCTCTACTGGTTTGCTCATGAATATATAGACTTCAGTTATGGGGAAATTATCCCCAGATTCAGTCCCGAGGATGGAGACTTTGGCTTCCACAAGTTTAATAACAGAATTGAAGATGAAGATCACATCGTGCCCATTCAAAATCTCCCATACTATGAAGTGGGAAACCTGAATTACCGAAATGCAGACGAGCTCCCAAATTATGTCAGGGAAAAATACAGCAGCAATAGGCCTAAACCTGACAGTAACAAGGACCGCATTATTGTGCGTCAGGACAACTATGATCAATTTAACAGGGTTTATGTGACTGAACACAGCGACGCCAAACTTTTTGACAGCAGCAAAACCTACCGTGTGAGTCAAGGCCTCTTGGTGATCATCAAAAACATGAGCAGAGAAAAGTTTCTCTCTGAGGTCTCCAACGCTGGCTATCTTACCAGCAACCAGCAACCATTTTACCAGCAACAACATTATCAGTCCTACAGCACTCCAGTAAATCCCACTCCTCCTCCTCGTCCTCCTCCACCGGTGGAAGACAGCTCCTGGTGTACCATTCTTTAAGCATAAAGAGCCGCTGTTATGAACCTGCCCTCATTTATCTGATTATTATTATAAATTTTATCACAGGCTTTATAAATCATCTTTATCATGCTAAGAGTGTTGATGAATGCTTGATTCTGAATGGATGGTGAACATTCAAAGGCGTGCCATTATATATAGCCTAAAGTAGTTCGGGCAGGTTTTGAGGGCATTACTGTTCCATATATGCTGAATGATTTCATGACTAGTTTCTTTCACACTTCATCCAAATCCTTCTGTTGTGTTTTGATGTGATCTTTGACTGTCGTAGCTTTGAAATTACACACAGAAGCAGTTTAAGGACAAAAATCTGACGAATGTCTGATATACAACATCTGAACATGTCTTTAGCTGTGGTAAATAATTCGGTGTGTTGAATTATTAGAAGATAAAGCACACGAGTGTCGTGGATTAAATTTATTTCCTGGTTTTCATTTCTTTCCTGTTGTGTGGTTATGTGGCTTGGTTTGAAATAAAACTATTTTTAAAAACTCATACTTTCAAGTTTGAATCATTAGTGTTTTGTAAATTAATCTAAAGTTGCTTTCAGTACACTCTAGAAGTAAAAGCGGCTGGGTTGATTTAACAACCATTACGTTTAAAAAGCGTAATTTGAATTTCATTGAAAAAAATTTATCCAACATTGGGTTTGTCCATATTTGACCAAGTGTTGGGTTACGACAACCCAGCATCTTTTAAAGTCTATATGTAAACTGATATCAGATAATTCTTTAATATCACATATATTTAATACAGACACAAACACACATATGCACAATGTGATACAAGATACTGATTCACAATCATATTCACAACATTAGTGTTTTGTAAATGAATCTTTGCTTTTAGTACACTCTAAAAGAGGCTGACCCAACGTTGGGTCAAACTCAACCATTGGGTTAAAAAGTGTAAAATCAAATTCATGATCATATTCACAGCATTCTAGTAGCTTACGGATAAGGGTTTTTTAGTGCAACCTATTACTTTAATTGAAAGCAGAAGTGCCTGCCATAATCTAAAACACAGTTATAGAAAAAAGATGACATTAGTAAAGCATTCAGACCTGAATAACCAGTTAGCCTGAGCAGGAATGACTGTTTTTTCAAAAAAATGTATGTTTGTATTTATATTACACACCACTTAACTGCCACTTTAAAACATCACAAAACAATACTACGTTTGTTAGGTTATATACTTAGTTGATAGGGTTTCTGCTAGATATGCAGATATCTGGCATGCAGGAACAATATCAGTTTGCAGCTCCACCCAAGCAATCATCATTGTGGACACCCTGCCATTGCTTCTGTAGTCATTTTATTCATTGATTCATTCATTTTCTTTTCGGCTTAGTCCCTTTATTAATCTGGGGTCGCCACAGCAGAATGAACCGCCAACTTATCCAGCATATGTTTTACGCAGCAGATGCCCTTCCAACCACAACCCATCACTGGGAAACATCCATACACACTCATTCACACTCATACACTACAGACAATTTAGCTTACCCAATTCACCTATACCGCATGTCTTTGGACTGTAGGGGAAACCGGAGCACCCGGAGGAAACCCACGCCAACACGGGGAGAACATGCAAACTCCACACAGAAATGCCAACTGACCCAGCCGAGGCTCGAACCAGCAACCTTCTTGCTGTGAGGCGATTGTGCTATCCACTGCGCCACCGTGAGGCCCAGTCATTTTATGTGTTATTATATTTTTTATCTATTTGGGAGACCAGACTTGGTGCATGCAGTGATGCACAAGACACTCTGGAAGATGTTAATATGAATATGTTTTTCAAACATAAAAAAATATATATATTTAAACCTATATAGCAACTGACGTACACATAAAACCTGCCAGACAACTTGTGGGTGTTTCCGTTGATTAATTCATTTCATTATTTCAGAGCACGAACAAAGATCTTTGGCGTCTAAGGTAAGGGATTCCTTCATTATATATAGTGCAATTTGATTAATTCTGGAGTTTTCCTTTTTACTTTTACAGCAAGATCGAGTAGTAGATCCTCTCACTAGACTCTTAAACTTGGAGGATCAGTTTAATCAGTGCTGAAATCTTTCTACTTTACTTCAGTATTAGGTGAAATTCCTCTCTGGTATTTTATTGGAGCGGAGAATTTGACACCTTTACTGACAGTACAAAATGCCATCAAATACCACATATTCAATAAATGAGCATTCAAAGAAGATTTGACTGTATGAATCAATGTCTTTGGCTGAGTTATTGAAATGAAATTATTTTTAGTGAAGGTAACTTCCTCTGGTAAAATGAATGAATACCTTAACAAATTACTTCATCTTATTACTTATAACTTACACCCAAGAAAATTGGGTCCCACTTTATATTAAGTGTCCTTAACTACTATGTACTTGCATCAAAAAATAAATACAATGTACTTACTGTGTTCATAATGTATTTGAGAGCACTTGTGGTGCTCATGAGTTTGGATACGGGTATGGTGTTATGGACAGGTTTGGTGGTATGGGTAGGTTTGAGGGTGGGTTAAGGTGTAAGGGATGGTCAACAGTGTATTTACAAATGTAATTACAGAAATTAATTACAGATGTAATTGCATACAGGTATTTAATCAAGCATGAGTACAATGTAAATACATGCATTTACACAATAAGTACATTGTAATGAATGATTAATTTCGGTGTAAGTACATATTAGTTAAGGCCATTTAATATAAAGTGGGACCAAAATTGTAATAAATTAAGTTAAAAAAACGTCATTTACAAATTAAGATTTCATATATATGCCAGTTCTGTTGTAATATTATATGCAATTAATATAGGTTGTTTTTTCTGCTATAGTTATCATGCAGAAATCTGCATGGTGTGGAGAAATATCAGTTTGAAGGTCCACCCATAAAATTCATTATCAGAGTCTGAACATTTCCATTGCTGCAGGGTGAGGTGGAGTCATTTGTATTATAAGGTGGAGACATATTGATTTATAACCTAGAAAAAACAAACTAGGTTTTATATAGCAGTGTCCTTAACCACACTCTAGAAGTGCCTCTAGAAGTTTCCGCATACAAAGAGCTGTTACTGCTGGATATGAGAGGTTATTAGACAAGGTAAGAGCACTGGACTGTGTGAGAGACTTCATTTATTTATGTAATTAATTTATTTTATGAATTAGAAAATTAGAGATGAAGTCACAATTGATCTTGACCCTTCAAAAGCACTTTAGAGGATCGTTCTGTAATTTGCTGCAAAGATCTTTCTGCTATAGCTCTGTTTGAGTGACCAATTTTGACAAATGGTCAGTCGAGCACTCCACAGACTTTATTCTGCTGAGATAAAATCTGCTGTATGGATTTTAACATATGTTCATAAAATTGAACTGAAAGCCCCATAAGTTAGCATACATTTACATTGTACAAAGTACAAAGCACTGTCACCTCACAGCAGGAAGGTCACTGGTTCGAGTCCCGGCTGGGTCAGTTGGCATGTCTGTGTGGAGTTTGCATGTTCTTCCCGTGTTGGCGTGGGTTTCCTCCGGGTGCTCTGGTTTCCCCCACAGTCCAAAGACATGCGCTATAAGTGAATTGGGTAAACAAAATTGGCCGTAGTGTGAGTGTGTGTGTGCATGTGAGAGTGTATGGGTGTTTCCCAGTACTGGGTTGTGTCTTGGAGAGCATCCGCTGTGTAAAAACTTCCGCTGTGGCGACCCCTGATAAATAAGGGACTAAGCCAAAGGAAAATGAATGAATGAATCTGCATTTCTTTGCAGTGCATATACACTAATGACCTATTCTCTCCATGTTGTTTTCAACAGAACTGTGGTGAAAATGGTGAGATCACTGTATAATTTATCCGATCTGAAAGAGTCCGGGTTTGGTCAGCCGTATCCCAGACACGGACTGAAGCTGCTGTGGTGGTTTGCTTGTAATTGTGTTCGGATTGACTCTAATCAGCGTATGACTGCACTGTGCAATCCTAAAAATGGAGATTTTGGCTTTCATCATTTCCAAAACTGGGATGGACTTCTTCCTGTCATTAGTCTACCATACTATGAGGTGGGCAACCTGCACTACACAGACTCACTGCCTAAATATCTCACCGAAGATTACACAGGATATTTAGACGACAGCAACACTGACCGCATCATTGTCTCATTAAAATATGAGTCCAATCAACCCAGAATTGAAAGAATTTATGTGACACGGCACTCAGATCTGTCAAACTTTGATCAGAATCGCACCTATCACATTAGCACTGATCTCATGAAGGAGATTCAAAGTCTAAGCCTAAAAACATTCCTCAAAAAAACTCACACGGGCATTTATTATTATCAACCTTACAGCAAACAGTCAGAGTTTCTTTCTCCAGTTCAGTCAGAGGATGAACCTCATCGGATACAAAAGTCACATCATCCTATAATTGATTTCTGTGCAGGATGTTGCAAAATGATGTGTATATTGTTCATTTTAGTTGGCGTCGTCCTTTACATGTTGTCGTTTTCACGTTAGTTGCTTTTCATTCAAATTTGTACAAATGGGGGATTATTTGGATCAAAAACATTTGAATAATTCAATATACTTTAATAAGACAAGATGTTAAGTTTAATCTTCTATTCGTCTTATTTGTTTCGTCTAGCATGTTGCCAAATGCAACTTTGTACATTCTCTGGCATTTTTTGCTGTATTCATCCCGTTTTTATTGTGAAAATTTTGCTTTTATTTCATTGTTTCTCTTTATTGGATGTTATCTATTGCAACTTGCTTTAATTGAGCTTATCTGGATAAAAGGGTTTGCCAATGATTAACTGTACTGTATTTATTATAATTTATGAATGAGTATTACTGTGTGTATCTAATATAAGATGTGAATGTTTATCAGTAGATGCTTTTACTGATTAAGACTGGGGAAGGCACGAGATAAACCTTTGAGACTATAAAAAAAAGCACTACATGATTTTGTTCAATATATTATGTATTAAAATTCTCAACCCATATTGATAAATGTTGTGATTGATGTGCAATAAAAATATAACATAATAGTATTATAACAGTTAATATTAATAACAGAATTTGAGACGGCTCCACCTGCTCTTTAATATGTTTCTGATTAAGTTTCTATTTCCTGAGTTTATTTCTATTCAGCGATAAAGCAAGAGACAGGCACATTTAGTACACCTTTTGCTTTGGACTAACTTGTGTAACTTATACACTGAAAAAAATGATTCATTGGATTTACTAAATGTTTTTTAAGGTAAGTGGTTGTAAACAATTTATATGGGCTGAATTTAAACAAACTAATTAAATTTACTAATGTTCAACTTAATTTGTTTGTTTAAATTCAGCTTATATAAATTGTTTGCAACAATTTTTTCAGTGTAGTTAAAGTTCCTTTCACTAATTCAGTAAAATAATGCATCATCAAATCTTAAAAAGTTGATCTAGTTAAAGACCTTGGGATGTTTTTATGATCTTCCTTTGTTGCTCCAGTGTTGGTTAGTTTCTGAATGGGGCAGAAATGAGTGCCACTCACTATGGATACCTATTTTCTGTTCAAATTAACATTGATTAACAAATGGTCTTAATGTACTATATGGCGTTTATTGTGGCGGCACGGTGGCTCAGTGGTTAGCACTGTCGCCTCACAGCAAGAAGGTCGCTGGTTTGAGTCCCGGCTGGGCCAGCTGGCATTTCTGTGTGGAGTTTGCATGTTCTCCCCATGTTGGTGTGGGTTTCCTCCGGGTGCTCCGGTTTCCTCCACAGTCCAAAGACATGCGGTACAGGTGAATTGGGTAACCAAAATTGGCCATAGTGTATGAGTGTGTGTGTGATTAAGAGAGTGTATGGGTGTTTCCTAGTAATGGGTTGCGGCTGAAAGGGCATCCACTGCATAAAACATAGTTGGCAGGTCATTCCGCTGTGGTGAACCGTGATAAATAAGGGACTAAGCCGAAGGAGAATGAATGAATGGTGTTTATTGATTGATTGATTGATTGATTGATTGACAGATTGTAGATTTTAAAAGAAAAGATTATGTAACTGCAAATTGTGTGTTTTATGTATGTAAAATGTAGGCTACTGGTAGTTTATTGCCAGTAGGACTACAATATCCATTTTCAACGGCTTTTATTTATGTTTTTCAGCTAGGGCTGGGTGATTTGGCCTAAAATCAAAATCTCGATTAATTGAACATTTTAACTCGATTACGATTAATGAACGATTATTTTATTTATTTATTTTATTTATTTATTTTTTGCCCTCATAGTTCACTGACAAGTTTTGTACAGTAAATGTCCTCACATATTACAAGTGAGAGATTTCTGAATGAAGGGTGCATTACTTGATTTTAAAATAATTGAAGGAAACACACTATCTATCTATGATTATTTATTGAACATCAACGTTGAACAACTGAAGTTAAAACACACATTGCCTAAAACGCAGCTCTCCGCACCACCCACCCTTGTCACCGCTACCAAAACGACCAATCACAAAGCTTGTGCTACATGTTGTTGTGAGATGTAGTTACATTTTTTTGAGAGGTGTGCGGGTACGTGAAAGCTGCACCGGACCATACGCGTGCGCTTGGCAGAAGTATAATATCAGAATAATATAATATGTAAAAATCATAATATAATAAGTATAAATTAGCCTTGACAAAGCGAGGTCACGTGACTCAAACACGGTAGTAAAAGTAATTGAAAAAATTGACCTGGAAAAATTTGATCGATTTTAGGTTCTGAATGTCGATTTCGATTACTTTTTAATTAATCGCCCAGCCCTAATTTCAGCTACAATGATTTTCAGTCCCACTGGACGATCAGTCTCATTGTATTTACAGTGCTGTTCTTCATTTTATTCAGTGGCTGCTAGTTCATATGGATGTTTTGCTAGTTATTATATCCTGTATTGATGTGGGTTGTAACTTTCAAATTGGTTTGCTTTTCAGCTTATTGGTTTGGATGTTTTGTTCATTTTTATTGAGTTTTTCTGAGCTTCAATAAACTTCTGTGTCTGACAGGAGTCATGGACAGCCTGCTTAAGTGTTGCCTCTTGGGTAAAAGCAGGTATAAAATTATTGTCATAAAACATTTTACTTGACTAACGTGTCTGTTTACCCGACACTCAGGTGGATGGCACATTTCAGCTGGTTGAAGCAATAGAATAAAAACATTATCCATATGGACAAGCCCACTTTCCTCAAACATGATCTTGTGTATGAGCTTCAGAAACGCATGTACAACCTGTAGGACAACTAGTTTTACTAGATTTGCATTGTTGTACATGACATAATGGTAAAGACCTGTAATGCTTTACAATGTTTAGGGCTAGGCTATGTAAATAGTATATGCATGGCCTAGGATATTTGTGAAGCAAATAAAGATAATCAAACTGGATTTTTTGTTTGTCAAATTTCATATATAGTTAGTCTAATTCATTCATTTTCTTTTTTCTTTTAAAACTTGCTTAGTCCCTTTATTAATCTGGGGTCGCCACAGCAGAATGAACCGCCAACTTATCCAGCATATGTTTTACGCAGCGGATGCCCTTCCAGCTGCAACCCATCACTGGGAAACATCCACACACACTCATTCACACACATACACTACGGACAATTTAGCTTACCCAATTCACCTACAGCGCATGACTTTGGACTTGTGGGGGAAACCGGAGCACCCGGATAGTCTAATTCAATTTATTATAATTATTTAATTCATTTATTATAAGGGGTTCAAAGATGCGGTGCAAAATTAAGAAAATAAACAGGATACATTTAATCCAACCAATTTGCATTTCAGACACAATATGTAGTCGCTTAATGGATTATCACAAAAAAAGAAGAAAAAGGGGAATAAAGAACAGTCAACATAAAACAAGCAGGGTAAAGCACAGTAGCCTAATGGTAGCTCTTTAATTTAAAATACTATAATAACATCCATCATTCATTCATTTTCCTTCATTTGGCTTAGTCCCTTATATATCAGGGGTCGCCACAGCAGAATGAACCGCCAATTAATCAAATCAAATCAAATCAAATCACTTTTATTGTCACATCATCAGCAGCACGTGTGCTATGATGAGTGAAAGGCTTAGGTGCTGGCTCCAGACAGTACAAAATACAGATAGTGCAAATACAAAGACAGTGCAAAATGCAGACAGTGCAAGTACAACGACAATGTAAAGTTGACAGCGATATGTACAATGAATAGGTGTCCACATAGTTGTAGGCAGTATTATTTCAAGTATGGATTGGTTAAAGTGCAGTGCATGCTACATATTGATGGTGTGCAGTGCGGGGTATGGAAGAGTCTGTGTGGGGTGTGTTAAGTGTTCATCAGCCTGATAGTCTGAGGGAAAAAGCTTTACTTCAGCCGGCTGGTGCGTGACCGTATGCTGCGGAACCGTCTGCCTGAGGGTGTCAGAGAGAAAAGTCTATGGCTTGGGTGGCTGGAGTCACTGATAATTCTCTTGGCTTTCCTCATGCACCGCCTGGTGTAGATGTCCTGGAGGGAGGGAAGCTCACCTCCTACTACGCGTCCAGCAGTTCGCACAATCCTATGTAGGCCTTTGCGATTGCTGCTGGTGCTATTTCCATACCAGGTGGTGATACAGCCAGACAGGATGCTCTCCACAGTGCAGGTGTAGAACGAGCGAAGGATGTGGGGGCTCATTCCAAACCTCCTGAGACGCCGGAGGAAGAATATGTTTTACACACACGCTACCCAGTCCTGGGAAACACCCATACACTCTCACATTCACACACACACACTCATACACTACAGCCAATTTAGTTTAACATCCATCATATCATTGCTATTTCTTTGGGTCCAGTTTCAGTTTCTGTTTTAACATACTGAAATAAAAGTCCCAGCAACTTCTGGTTCACACAGATTTTAAACCCCACTGTTTCCAAAATAAGAGTCCCACATAAATAGCAAATGTAATAAACTGTGTTATACTTAGAAAATAAGTAGGGATGGGGGGGGGGGGGGGGTTAATCTGTTTTTACAGATTTAGATGAGAATGAGGAAACAATGGTGTGTGAGGCTCAGGAGAATATGTCATTACCATGCACTGAACTTTTATTATTCAGTATTTACTGTAAAACACTCTGCCTAAAATTGCTTGATATTATATCTTTAGATATATGTTTTCTTAGACACCTATGCTGCTGTCAGTCTCTTTAGTTTGTTTTGTTTCTTAGTTTTTAGTTTTGTTTTAGCCATTCGGCTGTTCTTCCAAAACCAAAAAAAAGCTATAATTTTTGCACCGCCCACAAAGAGTGATAACAGAAGCTCGAGAGAAACAGACGCAAATCATCTCAGAGCGCATGAACCAGGTACAGTATCCTCTCTGTCCCATATATATGATTTTGTACATTATTTTAAATGCTGTTTGTATATATGCGTTATTAAATTACACTAAAACAGATACCACGTATAGCCTGTAAAAAACAATTTGCGTGATCCTTTGACAAATCAATTCGAGTGTGTGTGTGTTTTTGTTTGCTTAAAGAGAAACTATTGCGCTCTATCTCAGCCCACTATAATAGACTGAAACAGGTTGTTGAAATGGATGAATGAATATTTTGAAGAATGTTTTCTGTCGTTTTTCGAATCAGTTTCTGCTTTAATGAACTTCTTTATGTCTGTATGTCATGGTCAGCCTCTTTAAGTGTTGACACTTGAATAACAGCAGATATAATCATTGTCAATTAGTTTTTTTGGTTGAAGCACCGAAACTAAGAAATATTTATCTATAAGGACAAACCCACTTTTTCTTTCCTTAAACATGATCTTTTGTATGAGCTTCAGAAAATCATGTACAACCTGTAGGACAAATAGTGTTACTAGATTTGTATTGTTAAGACCTGTAATGCTTTACAATGTCTAGGGCTAGGCTATGTAAATAGTATTTGCGTAAGATATTTGTGAAGCAACAGAAGATGGTCAAATTGTCTTTTTTGTTTGTCAAATTTCATATACAGTATAGTTAGTCTAATTCAATGTATTATAATTAACTAATTCATTCATTGTAAAGGGGTCAATGTATATCAGGATATATTTAATGTAACCAATTTGCATTTCACAAAAGATATGTAGTCCCTTAATGAATTATGAGAACAGTCAACATGCAACAAGGAGGGTAAAGCGCAGTAGCCTAATGGCAACTTTTTAATTGACAATATAATGACATCCATCTTATCATTGCTTTTTCTCTGGGTCCACAAATTCCTTCCAGCTTCTCCAAACAAATTTAATTATTACAAGTGTGTGTGTGTGTATGTGTGCGTGCGTGTGTGTGTGTGTGTGTGTGTGTGTGTGTGTGTGTGTGTGTGTGTG